>JAQFZJ010000124.1:0-62167 GCA_034695645.1 Folsomia fimetaria | reverse complement strand
AGTGTGGTATTTATTATAGTCATGAACTTGTATCAGAAATTATTCGCCAAAGCTAGCCATTCTTGCCGGCACCACTTTCATCCATCTGTAGCAGTAGTACAAAATATTAATAAGGTTGATAAAACAATAGGTTTGCAATGTTCTAACCACTTTAGCAGTGCTCCTCCCACTACACTTATTAAAACTGGGCTGTCACCTTATTCCATTGAAGAAATTACGGTACCAAATGGGCATCAATACGGTTACCAAATCGCTTGTGAGAATTATATTATAATCTATGAAAAATTGGTCATTATTTGCAAATGTACAATGCAAATGTACCTATACAATTTACATGTATTGTAATTGAAATCTATATTGACTTTCAGGCAAAGTATGGAGAGGGGAAGGGGCATCATCAACGGGGGACGAGCCACCCATAGTTTGGTAATCAATAAATCAATTAATTTTTTAAGAAATAAAATACAATAAAGCTTGTTTATTGTAGCGTTCATGGTTGGTTGGATAACGCCAACACTTTTGATGCCTTGCTACCAAAATTAATGCGTCCGGGTCGAACATTTTACGCATTTGACTTGCCAGGACATGGATTTTCTTCGCACATTCACAATTCGCATTATAATAGCCATGTGGAGTCACATTTGGGTATTCATCGGATAGCTCGATACTTAAATGTCGACAAAATTTCTTTGATGGGGCATTCGATGGGTGGAGAGGCTTCAATTATGTTCGCCGGAAGTTTTCCAGAGTAAGAATTTGTTAAGCGATGCGATATATTAATAATTTTGTGCAGTAAAATACGATTTTAACTTTACAGATATGTACACAAACTAATCGCAATAGACGGTGTGTGTCCCAATTTTCATGATTGGCCACTATCCACCAAACTATTCGTAAATTCCCTTCTAGAAGTTGAGGGCATTTTAGCCAAATCTCCAACCCAATCTCCAACCACTTTTGACCAACTGTTAAAACGGATGATGAAGGCTCGAGAAGGGATGGTGACCGCAGAAGGATGTAAAACGCTACTTGGACGTGGAGTTGTAAAAGTCCGAGAAAGTGAAGATATGTATAGATTTAGTCACGATCTTAAATTACGAATGGTGCCGGGGATGGCAATGATGACTATTGACCAAATGACGGAGTTCTGCTCAGCCATAACTGCTTCAATGTGTGTTATTAAAGCCAAAGAAAATGATCCCTTTTCACTAGAAGCTTCTCAAAATTTCCAAACTGCACTGGAAACAGCAAAAAACCGAAATAATCTGGTGAATGTAGAATTTCATGTCGCAGACGGCAATCACCATGTTCATCTTAATCAGCCAAACGAGGTGGCAAATATTATATTACAATTTTTAGATTCTTAATAAAAATGTTTGTTTTTTATTGTTACATTATGCCATTATTTATTTATAATCATTTCGTCACTAAAATTTAAAGTTATTTATGTTCAACAACTCCACCAGATTTGCAATTAACCTTGTGGTTATTCCAATCAAATTTTTGACAATCCTTTCCACAATATGCAACTGCCCTGCAACGGCTGCAATTAAACAGTTTAACATTGACAAATTTATAATGGGATTTATCAACCAAATCATTTGTATGCAATTTTTCAACTTGTCCACAATAATAACAACTGCGGCAATTAAAGTACTTGATTATATTTGCCTTAAGTCGTTCAACCAATCTTAAACTGCCATTTCCGATCATAATCGCCTGATGTCGAAAGTAATTCTGTAATGCAACGTCTTGGATATCATTGGTATGTGACATAAATTTCTTGACAACACATCCAGGGAATCCTTTGGAATATTGTTTCCATTCACCATGCATGATGACTGTCCCATTCGGACCACGATAATTGAATTGAAGGGAAGTAGGATCGATAATGTATGTTTCTCCATTTGGAAGGGGTACTTCTAAGACATAGTGAGTATAAATAGGACCTTTCTGTGGGTCAAGCTCGTGAATTGTTATCTTCCTTGTAATATCAGCATCACATGGATATGGTAAAACTTCAGGAATTTTCCCAGTTTCTTTGTCATCAACCAATTCTCCGCTTTCGTAGAAACGCATAAGTCGAACAAGATACTTGTATTCGGGGATTACTTCAACAACACCCAATTGCAGAAACTCAAGTGGAACCTAAAACAACTATATATTCTTAGACAATAATAATAAAAAGGAATTAAAGTAATAATACCTTATCCCCATTTGGCAAAATCCAAAATCGATACTCCAGAAATTGATACAAATACGGGATCAACTGCAAGATTGCAGACGCAATTGTTGGAGCTCTATGCTGAAATTTTAAATTCCAATAGTTCTGCTCAATACTCTTCATGCTAAGTTTCTCCAAAACATCCACGTTCTTAAAGGGTTCCATGCCAGTTTTGAGCATTGTCGGATTAGTGGATGCCAAAACACTTTGAATCCAAGAGTTCAAATTCTGTATTTCAATGACATTATTGCGCTCATTCTTGTCTTTTCCATTGTCATCAATCTTATGCAATTCTCCAACAGTTAGTCGTGTGCAAGTGAGAGAATCGACCAACTGCTTGGGAATTCGAGTCAGGTCAATGGCGAACTTATTTTGTGTAATATCACCTGTGTCGTCGTTGTGCGCCATTTCGTTACACATATTGAATTCTCCATCTTGCTGCATAATGGATACATTGGTCTCAACGTTTAGGAGAAGGCTCTGGTACAAATCCAAAATTTGCCATTCTCCAATTGATTTGCGACAAAGGGAAAGCAAGTCCAAGGTTGGTCCATCGTTCGCGGATGCTCCTGCTGAAGTTTCGGGGTTGGCAAAACATGGAATTTTTGGACCTTCGTTTTCGTTTAGCAATAGCAATCCCTCTGGACTTATTGTAGATTCCAGCTCATCAGTAAATTGAAGCAAGTCAGTATTTGTTTTTTCTGCTTCAATTGATTTCAGTTTCTTCTCTGCTTTCTTCAATTTCTTTTCTTCCTTTTTCCATTGCTTCTTCCTGTCCTGATTCTTTCGTGATTTCGAGGTCGGCATCTTTCTTCAACTCCAAAGGGAAAGAGAATAACGCTTGTTCTGTAATGCAAGGTACTTATTGTCAGTTACAAGTAAGCCAGGAATATTGGAACAGCAAACAGATAACCCAGAGAATAACACATACCAGTTAGATATTCTTTGAGATAACCCTTATAAACTTATGTAAAGTAAAACTTACCCGTCCTTTACAGGGTTCTTTAAACAATCTTCTGTTGTAGCTGGAGTTTCGTTACCACCTTTTAATGACCAAAATCAGTAATTGCAAATTGCAATTATTTGAATTTCCAAAATTACAAAATAATTCTTCCGCTGCTGCGCTTGCATGTCAGTTCGCTGTCTCCCCCAGACTCAGTCAGCAGAATTGTCTTCTGATCGGTTGGAAACAAACAGAAAGGCAGTGTAGGGAATTGTGAGACAAAAGAGGCAACGTGAGACATCTCATGTTATGACACATTTTTAATACTCGGGCATGTACAGATACATATTAATTGCAAGATTTATTATTACAAATTTTTGTATTATACTGATAAAGTAATTTACTGTGAATTTACAAACATTATATTATTTCAAGTTTATGGATTTCAGCAGGCATGACGTGTGCAGGATGAATTTTCAAATTCTTCCTTGTGTCGGGGATTGTGACTAGATCTGGATTGTGGAGGGGGGGACTCTAACACTATCACCAAGTTGTCATCATGCCCAAAAATCTATTGAGATTTGCCGAGGTCTTGGATTCTTGAAGAGATCGCATGCAGCGTGGGGCACCATCTCTTTGATAGCAAAATCCAGGCTGATTGTACTCAAACAGAGTTTCTTCTGTTGGGCAATGGGGATAGAGATCCTTTCCGATAAGAACATACAGAGATCGTTGTAGAGAGCTTAATTTTCTTTGATTTCGTGACCTATGAAAATGAATTTATTACTCATTTTTGCATTTATATTTCATTTTCTGTAGTTTTCTACTATAGGAAAAATATAACATGATTAAAAGTCGTGTCATGATTACCAGTGTCTCTCTAAAACGCTGAAATCTTTTGAAATCCGTATCCTCTCACGATTTGCACAAGCTTTCTTTTGACGTTTTTCGATTTCCAAAGCCGAATTTCCAGTTTTACGGCAACCCACCCACATTTTTTATCTGGACCTACTTACAATTTAGACGACCAATAACTATACTACGAATTTTGACATACCCATACCCAGCTAGAGGGCGTTTAAAAAATTGCAATCTTGTGATCTTTCTTTTAATAATAATAATTATTATTATTAAAAGAAAGATTTAATTAATTATTAATCTGAACGATAGGACGATTCGTAGTTTCGAGGAATCTTGACAACGCTCAATCCTGAAAATGGTGCATAAAGTTGTCGTATTGGGCGTTATGAATAAAGTATTTTCGTATATCATTATCATAATGCAATTTAATTTTTATTTCATGATATTATAAATTAAATTGCAGTCTATTAAAATAAATATTGCAAATTTAATTAAAGTAAAATACAAAAAATGCGTTCTTTCAGATAGACAATTCTTTTTAACTGGATTATCGTTTCTTATGGATTATCGTTTTGTTACGAATCAGCTCGTTGAAATGATTCATATTATGCACGTCAACAATCGGAATGACACCTCAAAATTTTTTCAAAAATCAAAATTTCGGTGACAATTGACAATGGAATACATACCTACATAATAAGATTTTGAAATGAATGAAGTGATACAAATCTTATTTCATAAGGAAAAGGAGGCAAATCAACTCAACTTGTAGGTTCGCACGCGCACACATGTATCCTCCAAATATTGCAAAACTTGCATTTTTGCATGATGTAACAATTCAAAACTTGCTTGGACATTACTTTCAAAGGAGGTCACTGGATATTTTTCTGGCACGGGCGCACCAGGTAAAATAATAATATCAATTTTGGATGTACATATAATTTTTATTGTAATTTAAGAAAATACTCTATTAATACTAAAACTAAAATACCTCTTAATTAATGCAGGAAGAGTGTCATTTGTTAGAAAGATGATTTCTAAAGCAGTTAGACAAAGTATTCGGTCTTTCTGTAGATTGTATGCTTCGATCCCACCTGTAAGCGTTGAAGCTGCTGCTTCTGGAACAAGTACAACCATTAATTCGACGACGACTTCAAAATCAACATTACCCGTAACGGGACACAAGTTAGCATACAATGAGTTTGGTGATCCTTCCGCAGTCATTAGGAAGGAAAGGTTTCAAATCGACGTTGTGCCTGAAAATCATGTGAGCTGAGTTACTTAAGCTTACTTTGTTATTATTATAGATATATGTAGGCGAGGTCCTACTGCTTTACTTGAATGGAATGTCTATTTTTGTCTATTTATGCCTATTTTTATTAGGTCGTGGTAAAAATGTTGGCATCACCAGTGAACCCTGCCGATATAAATACAATACAGGGTACATACCCAGTTAAACCGACAAAATTTCCAGCAGTCCCTGGAAATGAAGGAGTGGGTGTGGTAATTAAGACTGCTGATGTTCCGGGGACAAATCTACTTGATGAAGGGGACTGGGTTATTCCCAGAACTCCTGCGTTTGGGACATGGCAAGCTTTTGTGCACGGAAACTCAGATGATTTCATAAAGGTATGCACCCGAATTCTGAATGAATTGGACAATGTTGGGTTTTAATTAGCCAGATAGAATTCCAAGTTAGATTACAAATAATTTGCTTTCAGATTCCCAATAAGATGGACTTGGTCACAGCAGCCACAATGAGCGTTAACCCTTGCACAGCATACAGGTTTGTCAATTTAAAAAAGTCATGAAGTTATTAACCATTCGAAAAGGCATAAAGTAAATATGAAATAACTATTGTATTTTTGTTTACTATAAAATTATAATCTGTATAGTAGTTGTTGGTAGAGTTAGTAGAGGCTATAAAGTTCTTGAATTCTGCATTGTCGAATTAATACAGTATGTTTTGTCCCTAGAATGTTAAAAGATTTTGAGCATTTGAAACCTGGCGACTGTGTGATTCAGAATGGAGGAAATTCGGGTAAGAACAGAACAATTTTTGGCATTGTATTTATTTATCATCTTCAACATTCTTTTTAAATTTCAGCCGTTGGCCAAGCAGTCATCCAACTGTGTCGAGAATTTGGACTAAAATGTGTATCTCTGGTTAGACCTCGTGATGATTTCAAACAATTAAAGGCTAAATTGATGACACTCGGAAATCCGGATACAATTATAATAACGGATGAAGACTTGAGAGGAATGATGCGTGACTTTAAAGCACAGTTAGCACTTAATTGTGTTGGCGGAAAGGTTTTACATTTTACATGTTTTACAAATCTTAGGAATAACTTGATATTAATTATGGTTATTTTAATTTCATTTGGCCGAAAGAGTGCAACGGATATTATGAGAGTTTTAGGTATGTGGAATCCTTTATGGGAAGTCATATTTGTGTTGCAAGTTGTAAATAGTATTGACTATTTTTTGCAGAGGAAGGGCGCACGATGGTTACATACGGTGGAATGGTAAGTAAAGTATTTTTAAAAACTTTAAAAATCGTTCATTTCTCATGTTTCCGCCATTTTTGTTTTTTGTTCAATTAAACAGTCCCGTCAACCTGTGATAGTTCCAACTTCCAGCCTAATTTTTAATGATGTTCGGCTCAAAGGATTTTGGATGACGAGATGGAATAGGACACAATCTAATAAAGACCGAAAAGAAATGTTGGAATACTTGAGCAATCTTGCTCTCGCAGGAAAATGGATTCCTCCAGACCACAAGTTAATTCCATTCGCCAAATATCGAGATGCGCTTGAAAATGCAATGAAGGGGTACAACGGTTTGAAGTACATCATAAAATTTGACTAAGCATAAAGATGATAGTTACATTACGTAACTATAATATTTATGTAACTTACATACAATACAAAGTGAAGCAAAATCATGTATCTTTACGATCAGTGCACTATATACATCGATGTAACTTGATGGCGATTAAACAATAAATAGACTTTTTATACAAATAATGGTGTACAGTTGAACATTAATGAACCGAAATCATTTTTTATTCGACTTTACAAACAAGGTCAATGGTATTTGGTTAAAACTGTAATGTTCACTATAACTTATGATAAATAATAGAAGCAAACGCACACTCTAATCGATTTTTGGAAATGTTTATGAATTTTCGACGTTTTCGTCTTACTGACCTACAATGCGAGTTGGTTAATCAGAAAGGGTTCACGTCAAATTGATAAAAACATTGTATGTTGTAGAATCTTAATGATGCTTATCATCATCATGTGAGATTCACAAATGGTAACTTATCTATATGAAAAACATGGTGGGCATCGTTACATTACAATACAGGGATACGAACCGGAGGAGTGTAATAATAATAGTAACAATGTAATTATACAAAAATTAAAGTGATATTACAAACAATCACTAATAACTAACCAGTTCTTCTAACACAGACAGTAATGTATGAGTAGTTTTTAAAAGTCTTTCTATGACAAGAGGTCTAGTCTATTAGTAGTCAGTTATCTATCTACATTCCATATCAATTATATTATGCGGTGTTATTATTGATATAAGTAACAAACAGTGCTAGTATATAATATTGACGTTACTGGGCTTATAAATAATTATTACAAAATCTACAGAAGTAACACACAACGGACAGAAACACGATACAATAAAGGACAACCCTAGACAACATATGTGGGTGGAGGCCGTATATGAGATACAGTCAATTACAAAACTGATATATTATTGACCCTGAATTATCATTTAAAGATCATATCATTAAGAGTTCTATTTTAAACATTTGAAAGATACTCGTCCGTACTTACATACTACATACACTATAATACAATCCGAATTGAACACCTGGAGGCTTATTGTTAACATTTGTTTTTGGTATTTGTCCTGTGTTAAACAGACAACTGGATACAATTAACCATAAAAAATAATCTCGTGGTTGACGCCTCGTGTGCGATCAGAGAGTTGAGCTTTTGAAACTATTTTATCATTAATTTATTGCTATGCTATTGCTATTATACAAAATGAATGACTTCTGAAGTTATTGCAATCAACAATGATAGTTATTATCCACTTAGATTTGTTGACTATTATCTTGGAGTTTAATTTCATAAACCATAAAGTAGACCTCGGTTAGATAGGAAAGAGACTTTGCATGTGACAAGACATTAGAAAGTCAGTCACCAAAATGCTCAGGGCAGCTTTTCTAGTGAGAATGTTATACACGTTTTCGTTTCAGTACAATAATAAACTTAGATATTTGTTAGACCGATTGAGAAAAATTGAACAACAATTCAATTCATGACATCATTCCATTTGTTTTGAGATCCTTCCACTTTAATTTTTGTTTTATAAGCCGGAGGTGAGCTTCTAGCTAAAATTAACAAATAAAGAAAATTGTAAATAATGATCGTATCCACACCACCTTTGCCCCACTCAAAAATCATGAGATTATCATATACCTGAGATTGAGATCGAAATTTTTTGCTACAATGAGGACAGGCATGAAAAGCAACTTTTGACTCAGATGAACTCCCCCCTTCATCTTTTGAAGCTTGTCCATGAATTAATTCTTGATGCGAACGAAGTTCATCCAGAGTTGGACAAGCATAGCCGCAAACTGAAAAAAAACTTCTCTTTTAGTTTCAAATTCTTTCAATTTGCATTCGAAATAAGAATGAGTAAGATACCCGTGCATTTGACATTTCCTCGATTTCCTTTCACCGTATGCATCCGGACCTAATGATTTAGAATTGAAATATTGCATTTTGATTTTATATGATACATAATATCACATATCGAGCAATGTCGAGCATATAGTTTAGGGATTAATACAATCAATCAATTTTTATATTTGGCACAAACCATATGGTTCTTCAACACATTTTCCTTCACACACGTAAAATTACAAAGGAAGCACTCGAATTTGGTTCCTGCAAATTAAAATACAAAACATTAATTAACTAACACAAAGAAACTAAAACATTCAAAATCGTAGAATGCACTCAATGGTGTTGCGTGCTACCAACCTATTGCTTCATCGTCTTTACGTTTTCGGCCTCTGCGACTCTTATTAATCTCCATCTCGACCTCGACTTCAGTCTCAGCTTCTTTGGTTGAATCATTGTTTAAATCCTGAATTTTTCCATTTGTCAGGGTATGGGTATTCATATACGTTGGCATTGATATCGGTGGTAAACTATATTTTGTTTGGGGGAAATTTATATGGGGTTTAGCAGAAGGTAGCTCCACGCCATTTCTACCATAAAACGTGTTGCCAGCTTTAAAGTTTGACGAGACATCCACAATTACCATTTCACCCTCCTCATCATTATTGACACTGGAATTGTTAGCCTTACTTTTTACGGGATTGAAAAAAGTGCCAACACTACTAGTGGAATCATCACTCGATTCAAATTTTGAAGGCGAATCAGATGCAGGGTAACAACTTAAGCTCGATGCATTCACCACTTTCTGTAGTGATTGCTCTTCGTGTGGATGCTTTATATTGGAATTAAAAATGATCGCCTTATCCGTTCGATTATTTGGCATCGATGTTATCTTTACGGAACTTGTATTATTGAAAGAATTTGGAACACGTGCAGATAAATCTTGAACACAACATTTTTCTTCAACATTTAACTTTGGTGGTGAGAAATTGGGTTCAGTACGGGGTGTATAACTAGAAGCTATAAATCTCTTTGGTTTAATGGATAAGTCTTGCGGTTCCTCGGTGTTATCATCATTTCGATCACTGCGGAGAAAGCTACGAGTAGATTTGATGACAGAAATTTGGTTAGATAGTGGTAACGGGGATATTGAAATCTCTGGTTGTCTTCTTTCCCGAAAATCTTGGAAATTATGAGGACGAAACCCTATTGTTGTGTAGCCTACATTATTCCTGTCACCGGGATGCGACTGGCTAGATGACCTATTGTCCTCATCCAATAACAACAAATCTTGGTAACTTCTTGGCATATTAACACCTGTAAACTGTTTAGGAGATGGCGAAGAGCAAGAAAAGGCGGAGAGTGTTGAGGCTGAGGTGGACACCGACGAAGCGTCGTCTTCGGCTGACGAGACTGATCCGGAACTTAAAAGCCCTGGACTTGGACTGTTGGTACTACTACATTCGGAATTAATGGGGCCATCGATAACAGCGATCTTTCTTGGAGAGATATGACGATGACGGTCCTCCTCCACCTCCAGTAACACTTTTGAGTTTGATAAGGATATTTGGCGATGTCGACGACCCTTTTTTTGATGTCCACCTCCTCCGAATGCATTTACTACATCTCGTGAGAGTGACGCCTGGCCTTCTTGTTCTTGCTGCGATATTTCATTGTTTGACTGAACGGTAACCGCTGTAAATCGCCTCGCCTTTGTTATAATTGACAACCAACTTGGCGTCTCTTCTTCCATCAACGTACCAACCTCCATCGCGTCTCGGTCCCAACAGCGGCCACATTAAACCAACGCACGTGCTTGGTTCAACAATGTCCGCGTTAATTATAGATATCTTCCGTATTAAAAGTCTTGCCTCTATTATTCTTCTAGATTTGTAAACTCACTCACACTTTATTGCTTCTAAAATCCATAAAATCATTATGATTCCCGAAGTCACTGGGAACACATATCACAAATTCATAAGTGATTTTCAGAGCCATTAAATTTCATTAAAAATTTCATTAATTAAAATAGTATTGTCACTTTCAAAGAATCGATGTTAGAGGATATTTTGTTATTTGTGTGTAAATTCAAATTCCGGCTCTTTATTTCTATCACCCTTCAGTCTCCCATCATAACCTTATCATCCTCCCTTATCCTACTCATAAATAATGACTTGATATTAAATAACATATTAAATAAATAAATAATTATTAATTAAATTATTAAAAACAACACAAAATCCGACCCTTCCTCATCCTTGTTGTGTGTTTCAGGGAGTCTTCAAAAACTGAAGGAAGAATTTCGCAGGATTTAGGCTGCTCTGAACTACATGGATGGTATAATAGCTCTTAAATGAATACAACTTCCAGGAAACTTTCCAAAAAATGGGTTTTATTTGGGTTAAGATAAAAAAAGTTGAAGGTGTCACCACCACCACCACTTTCACTTTTATCACATCTGATTGGTGGTTTAATAATTGTCACAGTGGTTGGCGAATAAATGACTGGAATTGCCCGTTGTTGGAGAGCGGTGTAGTGCAGTGAAATTGCGAGGTTGCGATGCAATATATATACTTAAAGCAAAATTGAAGTGTTGTGTTTTTTCCAACCAAACCATGCAGGATAAAATACATACGATGATGATAGGACGATGCGATGATATGAATGATATGTATGTAAGTCAACTTTATTGAGTCAAGAGCAATTCAAGTGGAGCTGAATCATTAACTTTATGCCGTCATTAAATTAAACTCAACCCCACGCATCGTGTTTTCTGTTCTTTAATGTACAGTAATTGTGGAGAAATGATGAAATGATGTTACTTACTGCTTGAAAAAGTTTCCTGAGTCTCACCTTTTGATTTCATTCGAACCACAACCAAAGTGTATGCATGCATGAATGAAGATGAGGAACAGTGTCGAGAAAGGGTTGTTATACCCACATTGCATTACATTATGAAATGAAAGGTGCGAGTTGGAGGACATTATTTGACATTGAATTGTTCAAATTGTTCCCAACACGGCCAACCAGCACTCAAACATCAACTAACTATACTAAAACCAGACAGTATGTATGTATTATGTATGGGAAATAGAATGCGGCTTCGGCAATTTTCCGTAATTGTTGAGACGCAAAAAATCTTGGATATCATCCTCCCTCGTCAAAACAAAACACACAAATTGAATATTATTTTGACACTAGACTGTACTGGATATGTTTAGTTTCAATGATTATTGAAAATATCATTAATTACATACTAAAGCTGAAATTGATATACATAATGTCTGTAGGTACAAATGTATACACATACTTCCATGAAAGTCATTTGTCTTTAGAAAAAGATAAGGAAAGATAAGATAATAAGCCGGATATTGGATATATTTTGTTGTTTATGCATGCAAGGATTTCTGCACTACTGGTTTTTACAAACTAATGCGCACTCATACATAGTCATTCGTCATTCATCTTCTGGATGTTGATTTTATAAAATTTATTTAAAACTGTGTCTGTTTGATGAGACTGTCAATCAACATCAATGATGTGATGATGAAGTGGAATTTATTGCATGCATATTTCAAGCAGAGCAGAGGTTTGTGCTGGTTGGTGCAATGCAAATAATATGCATCAACATCCAGTAAAAAAGCTAAAAAGGGTTGTGAAGTGAAATTAAAAATATGTATTTGTCCTAACGTGTGTGTATAACACAAGTTATACATAAAGGAATTATTATTATGGGTATCGTGTCAGTGATGTGGAGCTTGGCATTTGTGCAATGAAACTCTTTAGCACACGGATATGCGGCGGATGGATGGATTCATGAGTGATTTATTTGTTGGAATGATGACGCTATTTATACACCGTCAGGAAGGCAATTGAGTCAAATTGTAATTTGTACTTTGGAGTGTTATTCGCTATTAGCTTTATGCGGAGTTTTTCTGTGTGCATTTGCATTTGGATGGAATTGTGATGATGGAAAGTAACTGGAGGAGAATTTGTGAGACTGCAATTAACATCAATGTTTAAATTGCTGGAGGATGATGATATGAAGGGTGGGTGGTGGTAATATAATAATCCTTGAACCCGTTCTCTTTCATCTCATGTACAAAATGTGATAAATCGAGTTGTGGACCAACAACGACTGGACATTATATTACTGTGATGACGCTCGTATTTTCTAACATTTAGCTTAGCATATCAATGACCCTGTTCATATGAATGACCACCATGTACCATAAATTTATGATAAGAGGCTAGCGACGTAATACGGCGGATGAGATGAGAAGATGAAGCAAATAGACTATAAATACGCAGTAAATCCCAAAATCCAGATCACTCTCATATTAGACTTAACATGACCACATTCAGGATGTAAAACTTGTAATGAAACATTCTCTTATAATTTAAATGTATGGGTAATTGATGGCAGTGAATATGGATGGATGGTACGGTGGCAAGGCAGCCAATGTTAGAATATCACTTTCTGGAGTATTATTATAACAATCCCATTATTATGGCGTGTTTGTCTAGTAATCTAATTGTCTAAATTCAACATAAAAGTCCTAAAATCACATGAAATGAAATATCATATTACACATAAATTGTGTCCGATAAGAAATTAAGTTATGCGTGAGCCATCGTAATGACCAGTTTCAATTTCTCTGGGTTATATTTATACAATTTCAGTTAATCTCTTCCCAGTTGAACTTTGAGTTAAAGTCATTCCAAACTCCAAACAACTCATTAATCAGGGTTTTCCAGTATTCAATAACGATAATATTGTTAACTAACTTGTATTTGATAAATCAGCCTTTTGTTTTCCCTTATCTATAGTTTTAACTACTTGCTCGGAATTACCCTGACGAAGTGAACAAATTGATGTTGAAATGATTTTGATGCTCTTGGTAGGACAACTATTATAACATAACTAACAACCATGAACTAATGGAAATTCAGAACGCATATGATGATAAAACAAACTGCACATTATGTGCAAACTTTTTAATGTGAATTTGGATCGGCAAGCAGTTTTTTTCGAAAATCAGTTTGAAGCAATTATTAAAACATGACGTATTAGTATGAATGCAAAATTTTATGTCAGATATAAAATAATTAAGTAATTAAGTTATAAAAGAATTTTTTATTGTATTAAACTTCACATAATGCTTCATGCGACATCAGAATGTTGATAATCCCAAATAAATACCACGACACAATGTTCTGTTTATCCGTACATACTTTCTATTCTTGGTGGTAATATGTGTATTGATAATAAGTCGTCGTTTGGTACTGGTCAGAAGTTGATGGAAAAACTTGTCCTGGTGGACAAGACAATTGGACAATAGTTCTTTGTCCATCGTGTTCTGAGTCAAATGCTTCGTTCTCCTCAACAGTTCCATGAATTTCTTCTATATGAACAGTTTCCAGGCCCAGCCCATCGGCAGAAATTACATTGCCCATTGTGGGATCAACAGCAAGGGTCACAATTGTTCCGTGCGGAGGAACTTGAATCTGATGTGTACCACCTTCACCATCCACATTCAAAATAGTGGGTAATCCCAACACCTCATCGTTTTGTATAGTCTTCTTTGCTTTATTCCCACGTTTTCGTGCCACATAAGGTTTCTTGCTCGTTGTTACTGAGGATCCGGTAGCGCGAAGAGCTGACTCTGTAATTGATGATGATTCCAAAGTGATATTACCCTTCGTTGAGCTGGTAGTGTTAATTGTAGTTAGTTCAGGTGATTTTGTTAAATCGCGTTTAACGACAACACTTTGCACTGGCGTAAGCTTGATTTCCTCCTCTTCTTCGGTTTTTTTGGTAGAAATATCTGTTGCTGAACGGGTTTTCTTTGCCTTTGGGCCTTGACGATTGATTGAAGAAGGGGCTCGCTTTTTTCTAATTTGAATACCTTCGTGAACTGTTTTAACATGAGCTCTCATATTATCTAATCTATTAAATGATCTTCCACATAATTCGCACATGAAATCCTTTCCTCCATAATGGGTGACCATGTGAGACTTCAAATTCTTTTCTCGTCGAAATGATCTGCTACATTGTTCACATTGGAAAGGCTTGTTGTCAGCTTCAGTATGAAGCTTCAAGTGGTCTGAAATAGAATAGTGGTCTAAGTTAGTGATATGACTTTGTATCGGTCTTCCCATTGACTATACCGGGTACCCAACTCAAATTACACGACATCATTAACCATTTAGCAAATGAGGAGGACGACAGTGAGGATGACGAGGGATATAGTGAGAATGAGTAGGAGGATTACCTTTAAGATGGTTAGAACGTTTGAAAGCTCGATCGCAGAAATTGCAAGTGTAACGCCGCAAATCTAAAAATCATAATTTTGGTATTTTATACACTTTTTGGATTTCTGTTAAGAAATTGCATAATTTATTATTTAACCTTGATGAACACATTGGATGTGAGTTCGGAGTGTTGTCTGTGGTGTTAAAATGAGAGCAAAAACTGTGATAATTTTTAAAGCACGGCATTACAAAGTACTAACAAAATACATTACCCGCAAACCAAATTTCTGGCCGCATTCTTTGCATTCGTGTCGTCTCTATGTGGGAAAGCATGAATTAAGTTTTACATAAATTACAGCCAAAAGTAAATAAATAATGTTTCAAAGGTTCGTTTATGTACCTCTCCGGTATGGGTGACTAAATGCAATCTCATTCTCTCACGTTTCACCAACTTCTCGCAATAGGGACACGCAACTTCCTTAGCCTTTGGAGTTTTCGTCGGCACGTCTGTATCGGAAAGCGCCATATCATCCTGACAATTCAACTTTATTCCATGTATATTGTCCATGTGCTAAAAGGTTAAAATTTGTTATTATTATTTGGCTTGATGGAAATCGAAAAAATGTGTCACTGCAAGCAATGCAGTAAGTATCAAATGCAGTAGCTACTGGCCCGCACATGGACAAAAACATGGAATAAAACTTACCCGGACTAAATGATCTTTCCTGAATGGAATAATTATTTTTTAATGATAATATTCTTTTTGCATATGCTTGAATGTTGTTTTCTCTAACCTGGAAAAAGTTTTTCTACATTCATCTTCTTTACATTTGTACTGATCGATGTCAACATGCAATAACATGTGACGTTTTTTGCTACTTTCGTGAGTAAATTCTCTTGCGCATACATCACATTGAAATTTGTCCCCGATACCATGAACGATTAGGTGTTCAATTAATTGGTCAGCCCTTAAATATTTTTTGCCGCATTCGGTGCACTTGTGTTTTCGCGGTTTCTGAGCAGGTACCTTATCAGTTACATTTTCATCATCCAGATTTTGATTCTCTGCTTCTGACGATGACCCTAGCTCATCAATTTGCGTGTCTGATCGTACCGTGTGGATTGAAGTTTGATGATTTCTTAAATGATAATTGCTCCTAAACTGTTTCAGGCAAACGTCGCATGCAAGTTTCGGTCGTTGGTTGTGCAGCGAGGCTTGATGACGACTGTAATCGGTAAAAGTTGAAAAAGCATGAGGGCAAGAAAGACATTGCCAAGGATTTTCAACCTTGTGTTCATTGACATGAGTCTGTAAATCGCTTTGAAATAAAATTTCGTGGCAAACGGGGCATTCGTATTTTTTAGCTTCCTCCAATAGTGCACCGAAATCAACATTACTTCCTTTCATTCGATAAGGAATGTACTCGCCATGAAACTGTCTTCGATGTCGCTTTAGTAGATCGTCACAAGGAAAATCCTTGAAACAAATTTTACATTCGTGTAATCCGTCGCTCTTGACAAAATGTACACGACGGTGTATTTGCAAGCTTCGTTGATGAGCAAACACTTTTCCACAATCATCACAATCGTAAATATTGCGTACAATATACTCTCGGTTCTGACCCCGCGTTTTGCGAAATCTTTTTTTTCTAGTAGATCTGTGATCTGTAACCAGTAATATCGAGATTATTCGGCCGCTCACCCTTGAAAATAGCAATTCACTCACTTAAAGGGTTGTGTAAGAATGCAAATTATTTATTACCTTCGGCTCTCAGATTTTCTAAATCCGAATCTGGGCGATAATCTTCGTCAAATTAAAAATAATCTTAGTTATTACAGAACTAGGGCTAAGAAGATTCATAATAAACAGATAAATAAATAGTCAACGCTCACCTTCGTCACTGTCATCATCCTCAAATTCCAAGTTTTTGTCTTGTTCTTCAGTCCAATCTACTTGTACTGTTTCTGAAATAGTTTCTACGTTTGAATGAGCCACTTCTACTTCCTCGTCCGGTTCATCATCTTCCGCTTCGGTCACAGTTACCTCAGTCTCATTACCCGCTCCAATACCATTATCTTCAATAAAATTGTCATCGTCGTCATCGTCATCTTTGTAGAAACTAGCCCAGTCTTTATTTCTGGCTGAAGATTTTCGTATCGGTCGAGGACTTCTTGGAATTGACTCTTCAAGTTCTAGATCAACGAAATACATCATTCTATACTAAATCATTCAAGAACAAATTACAATTCTTTGCAATGCAAATATAGGTATTTCTACATACCCATATTAATCGGAGAGTCTGGAGGACTAAAATCCTCACTACTACTTCGAGAATGTATATAAACTGGAAAGTCATCATCACAATCAGATATTTGCATGTCTTCTAGCTCTGGTTTAATTACAATGTCTTGTATTTCAAAGGCAACATCTCGAGGTCGAATTTTTCTCCGTTTAGTATTGGCTTTTGCAGATTTGATTTCTACATCTTTGGTCTGGTCATTCTTTCTTGGCCGACCTCTCCCACGATGTTTTATATGCTGCGGAGTTTCAAAGTGCCTTTGATCCTCCAATTCACGCAATTTCTTTGCCAGCTTCCCATCTTCTTTGATAATGTGGACAAAATCCCGAAATGAATTGTATAATAAGGTAAACCATTCTCCACAATCAGAGCAGAATCCAAATTCAGGGTTGGATTCTACATTATCATCAACCTCTTTCTTGTCTTCGCAATTGTTTATACAAGTTTTGAACACTTTGGCGGCGTCATTCAAGTAACTCTGGTTAAATTCTGTTAATTTCAGGCGCAGGGGCGAAATTTCGAAAATCATGGAGAGTGCTTCAATGATTGGAACACGATTTTGAGATGGAGAATGATTGGCGAGTGGTTCTTCTGTGTTTCCCTTGATGGATGATTCCTTGCCCTTATTAAGATGTTGATTCTTGTCCAGGTCCTTTGAATCAGACTGGTCAGACCTGGTAGCTTCCAACCTTTAAATCAATATTCCATCACCAAATTGATACGCTTGGTTTATCCATAAATAACATAATTACATACGATAAATAATTGCTAAAGATTAAATAAACTTCAACATTCATTGAAGATCCAACTAACGTCAATTTATCAGGACTGTTATTCCAAGTGGATATGACGGACTCCACAACCGAGACCCCTTCTCCAAATGTAACACCACAATTTGCGCAACTCATTGCAAATAAAATCAAAGTATTTGGTATTACTCTTTAAAATTAAAATATAGATACTCTCTCTCTGCTGGATTCTGTAATAAAGGTTTTATGTTATGTTATGAGTTGAAACTGATCCTAATAGGAATGCCGCAAACACGCTGGGGATATGTACGACTATCACAGCAGCACACTTCAGAATTTCACTTGGAATTTTAACTGTTCAAGTTCAATAACTAACAAATAATATATTTCTGTTAATTTGTGTCCACATTTTCTTTCTGTCTCCCTCTGTGAACGAAAATACTTGAGGCATTCTTGTTAATGATAACTCATACAACAACAGTTGTGTAAAATAACATAAAATCAACAAGTTTTATTGACCAGCACAGTTTGCGTACACTTATACTATTTCTCTATTAATAACTTGCCCAATTCTTCAATTGATGAAATTTCTTTTGGTGAATTTTGTCCTCTTAAGAAAACATTCATTTTTACAGCTGAGACGTCTTTAGCTACAGCAATTTTAGCATAGGGGAGCAATTTGGTAGTTTCATCGTGAACTTTTGTAATTCCAATCAGTGCTGAACCCAGCGGAAGGAATTGTTTTAGAACAGATGCTTTCATGGAGTCATCTTCAGCGTTGTATACTAGGGTAAGCGAGTCTTTAATATTTGATGTTAAAGCTGATGTCATAACAGGGAGAGTAATTGGGACTTTTGAAATCCTGTCAGAAAATTGCTTAAACAGTTTCTCAGTTTTCTTGGAGTAAGACCCGTCTTGAAGGAATGAAGTGAGGCGGATTAGGTTGACTGCGGAAGTGGAATTTGAAGAAGGTTCTGCACCATCGTCATCTACAATATAGTTATTACACTTTCGAATGTGAAGTTAACGATTTTTAATTTCTAAAGAATTACCATCCTTCATCCTAACAATCACAGATGAATCACCGTCTCGAGACGTGAAATATCCACCCATCTCTTCGTCCCAAAAAAGTTCGTCCTGTCGTTGTTGCAACTGCATCAGGAATGAATTGGTGAAAGGACCATAAGTAATAATACGTAGTACCAAGTCCAAATTCATACCTGAATTGCCTGTTTCAAATATTTCAAGTCGCAAGTAGCATGATATAAATCAATGGACGCAGCAACAAGGCTGGAAAAAAAAGAAAGCGGAAGGATTTAATTTTGAAGCTTATTAAATTCATAATTAATAAATATAAATATCTTACTTTGCAAAGTCGTCCACGCATCCAAAAATAGGGGTTTCAAGATTTACAACTCCTTGATTATTGTTGTCCCGATAACATGACCTAAGCAGATCAAATTTCCCGTTCTTATCGGTTGTGAAGACATACTTTATCAAGAATTCCATGGCATGTATTGCTCTCTCAACGTATTCTAGAGAACTTAATGCCATTCCTGCTTTGGCATATCCCGTTATCATCAGACCTAGTATATTAATATATGTATTGAAATTAAATAACAGTTCTTCTCTCGTGTACAAAAAAAACTTTTTAATTACAATATTAAATATTACCGTTCCAACTTGTGACGAATTTTGTATCCAAACCAGGACGTGGTCTATTTATATTTCTGTAGTTAAATAAAATTGTTTTAGCTTCATCTAAAACGTTTGAAATTTCGACTTCAGGAACATCGAATTTCTTTGCCAGATCGGAAATTGTTGTTGCCTCAAATAAAACATTTTGCTGTTTTAATTCATCATGTGGGTCATTAAAAGGATCCACATTTCCATTTAATTTGACACCATATCGGATCCTGAACACATCGGCAACCTTTGCTTTCCCGTTTGAAATTTGCTTAATATCTCCAAGAATTTCTTCGATTTCAGAATCTGTCCAAACTGAAATAAGCCAAAGCCAAAGCCATATAATATTATAATAATTGTTATAATATATATAATATACCATAGAACGCTCCTTCCTTTTTTTCTTTGGAATCAAACTTGGAATACGAATCTGCATCTTCCGCTGAGTAGAATCCCCCTTCAGCATGGCTCAAATCTCTTCCAACGTAGGTAAGAATATCTCGAACTATATTCGCGTAAAATTCGTCTTGGGTAAGGAGATATGCATTTGAATATGCAACTGTCAGTTGTGATTGGTCATACAACATTTTCTCAAAATGAGGGACATGCCATTTTTTATCTGTCGAGTATCTTGCAAATCCCTAAGTGTAGTGAATTATAAATTTTAATAATCGTGTCTGTATATGTAGGACACTCACTAACCTGCCCAACATGATCGTGAATCCCTCCCTAAATTTTTCAATTACAAAATTTGAATTAAATTAACTAAAAATTAAAAATGAATTGAAAACTAAATTCAACTCAATTGTACCTTGGCCATTTCCTTCAATGTAGTTTCCACCATTTTTACTACAGAAAATCGATTTGATTCTCTTGGGTTTTTTATCGCCCAATCCATTAGAAAGTGAAGATTAACCGGTTGAGGAAACTTTGGATGTTCAGAAAATCCACCATAAAGGGGTTCGAAACTTGAAGTGATAAGTTACAAATGTTATCATTGCCAATAAAACTAATTTGCACCCCAGGAATAATAATAATGTGTAACAACCTTCGTGTCAATTGCTGTAGACATTTCGTAGCAGCAGGTTCTCCATTAGTCTGCAAGACAGCATATAAAATAATGAACTCTGGCTTTCCTTTGGTTGTTTATGATTGTTGCATATTAAACATTAGTTATTTATCCAATTACAATTGTTTCTCCCACAGCAAGTATTGCCGATCGATTTAGAACGTCCAAAATTTTGACCCCAGATTCGTGACATTTCTCAGGATTTTCTATCCATTGTTCTGAAATGGTTTCCAAAAGTGCTCTGAAGCCGGGCCTGCCATAATAACGATCTTCGGGTGGGTAGTAAGTTCCTCCATAAAAAGGTTTCAAATCCGGGGTCATCCAAACCGACATTGGCCAACCTTAAACAGTTTTTTGTTATTTGTATACTGTTGATAGTGATCTAGATTTATGATTTATAACATTTGCTAACCTCCAGAACCACTAATAGCTTGCACGAAAGTCCTGAACATAAATTATAATAAGCTTTAACACTTTCTCCAAATTAGAGATGACGATATTTATCTTACATGTAAATTTTATCAATATCTGGACGTTCTTCCCTGTCCATTTTAATATTCACAAACTTTTCATTCATAACTTTTGCGATGGATTCATTTTCAAAGGATTCTCGCTCCATTACATGACACCTTAAAAATTCCAAAGGAATGTCATTTACCGGTTGACATGTACATTACAATCATGACATTGTGTTTAAAAATCATTTACCAGTGGCAAGTGGAATATCCTACAGACAGAAAGATGGGCTTGTTAGATGATTTTGCCAATTCAAAGGCTTCAGAAGACCAAGGGTACCTAAACAAAATTTTATTTATACGAGCACATTAAATCACATATAGTTTAACATGTAAAATGATTTACCAGTCCACCGGATTCGATTGATGTTGTAATAGATACGGCGATTTTTCATACTGCAATCGATTTTTCGCAGTAGTTGTTGAAGACGCCATTGCTCTTCGCAATAATTTATTCAAAACCGAAGAATTTGAAATATTGTAGAATGATGATGAGGATAACTTTGACTTGTTCAATCTAGACAATCGGAGTCGGACCGCGTTTAAGAAAATTGATTTTTGGCTGCTCATCAGATTTCAAGGTCGTAGTGGAAATTCACTAATGTTCCTATAGTTCCTTTCCTGTTCCTGGTTCACAGAAAAGTGTAAAGGTGAGATTTCCAACTACCGTTCAGTTTTATAAAGGCTTTATTGTCAGAAGAGTTATTATTACAATTAAATTAAATTAAACTTTTGAAACTCAACCATCAATCCAGCCCAGCCATATGATCAGTCAATCTCAATCGGTTTATAGTCTTCTTTCGTCTCATTCTGACTTCTTCACTGCTTCTCTGCTCTTCACATTCAATATGCAGTAAATTAAACCCCCCTGTAAATCATGATTTTTTTGCATTTTGTCCAAATTATGACGTGATAATAATTCGCGAATAATTGTATAACAATAGAATACAGCGAATAATTTGAGGTATATGTTTAGACTCCATTAAAACCCTGCAGGTTGTTCTGTTAATTTTACCAAGTTATTTTTGGCATGGCCATTTATGTAGGATAATCAAGATTTGTCATATAAAATTGGCCCAACAATTTGTTGCTTATTTTATTAATCATTTAACGTTTATCAGTTAGTTGGGTTTATTTGTTGACTGGCATTAAATGCTGTCTCATTTAGTCATAAGTTCCAGCATGAGTTAAATAAGGAATATTTGGTCATACAATCTGTATATTATGCATTAATAAATATTAGATTATACATGTATATTATTTTTATCATGCCTATGGACTTGGGTATTCAAGTCAATGAGATGCTTAAAATTTCAATTCAAAACTATACTCAAAACTAGAAAGAACAAACTTATTCATATAGAAAATGACCCCAAAAGCATGAATCATGTTTTCGGTGGAAAAATTACCAGTTGTGGGTGGATACTTCTGGTTTGAAAGTGGATGTGAAAGGTTGTGATGTCGATATCCTCTATAACCCTTATTAAATAGACAGAAGTACTATCCTGGATAATACTTCAAACAGAAAATGCCTACGTGTTATCTTATCCTATCTTCATTGAAATTGAACCAAAAACCTTTCTAGTACTTGCCAAAAATCTCATGAAATCAAAAAGTAAATAACTTTTTAGTAAAGAATTCTCAACTTATTGGTAAACAAGATAGATAATACAGATAATCATAGGTTCTCCGAGTCCTGCGGTGCTGGAGGTGGATCATATACATATTATGCATTATATAATTTATTGCCCAGAGAGGCAGGTCTGATATGAATTAAGAAGACATCGTGGTCACATTTAACTATCAGAGGAGGTGGATTAGGCTCGAATCGAGAGCTATTCATTATCCATAGAAGAGAACATCAAACTATTTCCTTCCATTTTCAGTTGCCAGCTAGACTTCATTGACATCTGACTTGATCTCGTGTGCCAGCCCATAATTTTCACAAAACATAAGTTAATAAATGATGTTCTGCCAGAAAGTTTTGTCGGTGTCGACGGTGTTGGCGAAATGTCTTGTAAGCAGCACTGCGGTTTTGTCAAATGGATGCTGCATTCCTACTCGGAGGTTCCTTCCAACGCTGTCAGGAAGTTGGAGCAGTATTCGACACCTTCACCTTAATTCAAGTAAGTTTCCAATTTTGACCTAATCAGTTAAAGTTTGCTATCATAAATTGTGATTCATAATCACAAATAGTGATTATGCTGTTAACATTGTAATGGGAAATTGTACCCGTTAAGATTACAGATAAGAAAAAATTGTAGTGTCCCAAATGGGAATGAGGGATGGACTCAAGAATCGTCTGTTGAAAAGAAATACTAAATGAATATATGAATACATACATACGCTTGTCTATATTGCTGTATAGTTTAATATTTGTGCAAATGATACTTAAATTGACAATCTCAGACTCAGGTTCAGAAAGGTCAGCCTTATTCAATCCATCAAACCAGATATTTCTCGCATCTCAGAAAGTTTTCCATGATACATACTGCTTCCTATAATAACTAGTTACTTTATAAACACATTTTTATACACTCAACTTTAAGGCGTACTCTCAGCACAGCATTGACCAATACGTTATCAGCAAATCATAGTTGAATATTATTATGTACTTGCAATAAATTTAACGTTGTCTGTGCAACACCTATGTTCTGTTCTGTATATATAAGAAAAAATATCTCAACCATGCACTGCACAAGACGATGGAAAAATTAAATAATCTATTTTTCCTTTTATAAAAAATTCCGAACAATGAAAGTGAAAATGTATTCTTTTTTATGTACTTTTCTATGTGTTGTATTGTTGAAAGCATGAGCGATATAAATAAACTGTTTTTATTGACAGAAAATGGTATAAATAAGTTGCATTATATGTAGTAGATTAGTAGATTATATGTAGTAACTTCATAGTACTAAATTTAGAATGAGTTACTACATCAGACTGATTTTATGTATTTTAGGAACATGTTTTAAAACCGACACGGAAGTTGATCCCAAATGGGCAGAAAACCCGAAACTTATCCCTAATGAAGAATGGGCCAAGGTACAAAAAAATCTGATAACAGAATGATTAAATAATTCATAAAATGTCCAACATTTAATTTATTGTTTTTCCTAATAATCAAAGAGATTGAATCCGGAGCAATATTTTTGCACCAGAGAAGGTGGTACAGAACCGGTAAGTTTTGTAGGCGCAACCGGAACTGTACATTTTGGTTTTATATTTTTTTATTTTCAAGTATCATACATAATAATTGTGCATGTATTGCAGCCGTTTAGTGGACAATACTTGACTCACAAGGCCGAGGGGATCTATACATGCGTTTGCTGTGGATCTGATCTCTTCACTAGCAAAACAAAATATGATTCTGGAAGTGGGTGGCCTTCCTTTACTGAGGCGATTGAAGACACGTCAAATACCAGCAATTCGAATGTAATTCGTCGAAAGGATATTTCTCATGGTATGGTTCCTTGGATCATATGCATTTAAAAATTGCATCATTTTAATATTCCATCTGCTTAGGTATGGTGCGGAATGAATTATTGTGCAACAGCGTAAGTTATTGACAAATGGAATTATGAAATGAGTTCATTTTATCAAATTCATGCAAATTTTGCATTTCACATTCTAGTGTAACGCACATCTTGGTCATGTCTTCGAAGATGGGCCGGCACCACGTAACGAACGATTTTGTGTTAATTCTGCAGCCCTAAAGTTCGTCCCTAAAAAATTAAGCTAATCTAACTTAAGACACCAGTATAACAAAAACCACGCCTAGAGGAATATTGTGCTTATACCCATAATGCATCAACATTAGTAGTGTAATTATTATCTGAGTAAAATAAAGAATTTCAAATCATTTATTCTGATAAATGTTACTTATTAATAGTCACATGCATGCATTTGCTACAGGATAAGTAATTGAAGGATATGTAATTAGTTTAGGTTTATTATGAATCGGTTTATCTGGATGCAATTGGCGTCACGTCTTCATGGTGGGTGTAATCTGTTTCAGGAAATCCAGTGGTTTGTGGGATATCTTCACTTGCATTTGTAGTGGTATCAGACGTTTCATTGACTACCGCTGATGGTTGAGGAGTAGTAGTGGTTGTGGGCGTAGGGATTCTGATAGTTGTTGTAGGATGGTCCGCAACAGGAGATATTCGGTACAAAGAATACGTGTAAATCATTCGCTTGTCTTGATTTAGTTTCGCAGTTGGGAAGAATAATTTGAAAATATCAGTGGAAGATTTAAAATCATAACTATTATCTTCACCAGACGCCGAAGAATCAGGGGCAATTTCATTTGAGTTGAGGTTAGTAGCTTTATCTCTATAAGTGGGTGAAACATTAAATGTTTTCTCCAGATTTTCAGGACTTTCATCTTTACCAATGTTGTCACCGAATGTGGCAGTGTGACTGCCTTCCATGGATTCACCATTGTTAACAGATCTCCTGGTTCTGGATAATTGAGAAGGTTCCCAATTGTACCCCTCCTGATCCTCTCCATAACGATTTTGTGGTCTTCCCGCAGTCCCCCGTTGATTTACATTGACGCCTCGATTTCTATATCTGTCCCAAAAGCTTTGTTTTGGTACAAGGAATTGTTCCCCAGTCATTGGATCCGTTACAATGAAATGGTTTTGTAGAAGCGGTGAATTACTTTCTTCACTTTGATATGGGAAACTGTCAACGTTATTTCCCGCATTAGTTGGATGTTGTGGAATCGGTCTTGGTCGAGGGACAAAGGTTACTGATGCAGGAGGTGGGGCCTCAGTGACAGGAAGGTTGACTCCAACTCCTTGGGGGGCAGGGGTCGTTGTTGTGTATTTACTCCATGGTCCACCAATGGATGGAAAATATCCCGAACAGTGAACAGAAACAGATAACACCAAAGACAAAAACACGCTAAAGTACATTTTACTATATTTTATTATATATTGAGATATAAAATGGGATAATCGCAATCCTCAAGAAGAAAAGCAGAGTGACGAGTGAAGAAGATTCCAAAAAGGTATTGCCAATAATCATGTCATTTTTTGTTGCAACTTTATAGATAGAAATTTGCATACAACAATTGGATTTAGAGTAGTCAACAATTTCCAGTGAAGATGATGCGTCACTAGCTTATTTGTACGTAAGGGTAAAACTGGTTATTGTCCAATAAATATTATGCTGTTGTTATACTTGAAGTATATTTATATGGATGTGAGTTAAGTGAAGGGAATAGAGGAGGCGTTTTCTGCAAATTAAGAAGATAGCCATAATATGAAACCCAAATCAATCAACAATTATTCACATGAAGGGAGATCTAGTATCATATTAGGATGAATAGTATAATAATATTTGTCAAAAGTGTGAAGTGTAATTTTCATTCTCAAAGGTTGGCTTCTTCTGCCTTGTTGATTATTCGAACCAAATTATTACGTTCCAAGAATGATCATTATCATTGGATTTGATTTCGCTGTGCTACATATCTGAATCACGAAGAATGTACCTCACAGGTGACAGGGTGAGTCTCACACATAAACTGGAGTAAGAAGAACAGTTCTTCTTTGATACATATGATACTGAGAATTTGCAACATTTATAATTTCTGCATCAATCATGGTTGCGGTATACGAGTACAACCCTGATTCTACCTATAGGTATACATCAATCACTAGAGTTTCTTTCCTAAGCGAAGTGTTAAAATCATACAATTTGTAAATGCATAGGAGCCTTAGGAAACGGCACATGATCAAATAAATATTATGATAGCTGGATTGTTTATGGTGTAATAGAATCATAAATTGGTCTGAACTTATGTAACGAGTAGAATCGTGGTGTATTAAGTTAAATTGCTCATAATTTCCTGCGTGGATTATGATAAATAAATGCTTTGATTGGCATTTGCCTGATTATGCCATTAAGATTTCATGCATAGTAAAGTTGGCAATCAAGTACAGTACAGTCAAACAAAATTTATATTGAAAGGCAAATGCCGATATGTGATGGAAAATGCTTGTATATTTTATTGTCGATGCTGGTCTATAATCCTTTTTATGGCACGCAATTCTGGACAACAATCACAAAATATATTATCAGATTTTGATGATTTAATTATTAAATAACAGATAACAAGGAATAACAGATAACTTTTTTGGTAAGAAAGCCTCGTCACTTGTGTAAATAATAGACCTCTATAAATTTGTAGTCATAATTAAAGTTGTCTTGAAACAATAATTGTAAATCATTGAGTATTCCACTTTTAGCATTTCAGTGCATGCATATTTGATAATTCCTCACTCCACGGTATATTTATAGCTGACCTTTGTATATCCTTGTTAATACCTGGGGGTTTTGGATCTAATTTTAAAAGAAGAGATTAGATTATTTCAGGTGGCTGAATTTTGCATGAAGTTCATGATCTCATCGTGCAATTTTTGCTGTCATTGGGCATATGAAAAATAGTAATGATTAATATAACTGTCTTTATTTAGGAAGAACTCAAGTGGATTATTTCATCGCTTTTGTATACAATAATATGTCACTATGAATGAGTGGATCAGTTGTTATTGACATGAACGATTTAGTTTTCTATGAAGTTATGATATGATGGATTAGTAAATTCGTTGTATAAATTGATTGTCAACTCCTAAACGTAACAGGGCTGTATGTGGATCCCGATGATCACACTAGGACATCGTGACCGTGACCGCACTATTACCCATGTTTCAAAATATCAAATTCATGAGAGAAGTTATCAATAATATTACATTGTGAGTGGCTAATAATTGAAACCCTATGCACAAATTCAATGCGCATAAATGTGCACCCAACCTTTTCGCAACGCCAAGTGGACAAACTCAACGTGAATAATCAAGTGAACAAGTGAAGTTATCAAAAAGTCAGGTATATTATCGGTGATGATGAGTAGCGGCGGTATAGTATGTATTGACATTATCATGCACAATCATCATAAGAGTAAAACCCATTGGTAAACTTTTATTATAGCTGGGGATTTGTCAATTGCTTTTATTTCCATTTGAAGAGTCCAAAGACAACATACGCTTCTGTATCAAGCTTGATCATAATTATATTGAAATAAAATAATGGCGAAAACTAGAATTAAGAGTGAAATTGCAATTGCAGTTTTGTTTCTTGTCACGGTTGCCCAAATGTCTACTGGAATGCCATCCACTTCTTTGATCTATGGTGGGGAAGAAGCCATCCCAGGTACAATTCTGAGCAACGGTTAAAATAGTGTATAATTTCATGAAGATATTATATTAACTAGGCGAATTCCCGTGGATGGTTTCAATTCAAACTCCAAAAGGTGACAGTAGTGGTCACGTTCATTCTTGCGGGGGAACACTGATATCTTCCACGAAGGTATTTAACATGAATAGAGTTTTTGGGAATGTCGGAGGGGGTAGCCTGTTTTGATTTGTTAATTTTTATGTCAGATTGTCACTGCTGCACATTGTAGTTATAATCTACCCTATTATCCAGTTGGTGATGTTCGCGTGGTTGCGGGTGTTCACAACTTGACAGCGTCAAATGATGAATGGGAACAAATTCGCTACGTGTATCCAACAAAAATTTATACACATTATTTGTACAACAAGTAATTATAGGACACAGATTCTGTCAAATATTCGCGATGCAAAACTAATTATTAATTATTTGATTAAAAAATTTCAGAGAAGACACTGCTCCCATCTACGACGTTTCAGTGATTGAATTGGCTACACCATTCATAGAGACGGATCGAGTGTCTTGGGCACCAATGGCGCATGCTAGCAGTGCTAATGTTTGTCAAATTGCAGGCTGGGGCACCACTGAAAGCAATTCAGACCTTTCCGATGTACTACGTAAGGTAATAAAATATCACGGAAATTGACTAGAATTGAATTTCAAGTGACAATGCTAAAATATTTCTTTAGACGATAAGATCCTATAGAGTTTAATTTAAAATATTAATTTCAAACATCAAGGCTCAAGTTCCCATTGTTTCAAAGAATGACTGTCAAGCCATCTACCCAGGTTTGTTTCACAACGAATCGCAAATATGTGCTGGACGACCAGAAGGAGGTGTAGACGTTTGCTTTGTGAGTGTTATACTCAAAATGTTGGAAACGATGTATACAATTAGAAATAAATAATAATAATTTGTCATTTTTTAAAGGGGGATACAGGGGGTGCCATGATCTGTTCCAACATTGGATATAAATTCTTTGCGGGTATAGCATCGAGCGGTTTCTTCTGTGGCGTTGCAGGTAAACCTGGTATATACACGGAAACGTCCAATGTCATCAATTGGATAATTAATCCTTCTTCCACCCCCTCCTCCATCGGATGCCTGGAGAAAAAGGGTTAAAATAAACCCCAAAACGAACACTAATCGTTTTGGTTTGTGTATATTGTGTATAATCATTGAATTTAATAATGAACCATTCAATTTTAGATGAATAGCAAAGCAACCTACATAACTTTTAAACTTTAACCTTTATCACGAATATTTATGTCGAGCTGATCTCATCTTATTGTACAATACTCGATTAAAGTATATTTTCATACATCCGTCTCATGCATGCATGCCAAACAACACGCACAATTAGCATTTTCCCTATAATGCAGCAAAATCAGTTGTCATATATAATAGGAGAAGGAGACACAATGATGAGCATCACAAGACAAATAATTCCAGTGAATAAGATGAAGATGTTTAGAAAGTGCGTGGAACAGAAACAACATTGTATTTGCAAGTTATGAAATAATCAAATCTTGAAGGACTCTGTGAAGATGGAAAGATACCCGGGTCGGGAATTGCCGGGATCCGGATTTTACTATCTTTGGATATTTGGACCATGTAGTATCGATCCACGCCTATTCCACCCTTGCGTCTGGTATACAAGAAAAATCAGTGGTCTATGAAATAAATTGCACATATTCTGGCATGACGTTGGACATTTGTGGTTAACGTATTTGACCACTTCCATCCACCCACTTTTTGTTCTTGTTTTCTTTGCAAATTATTTACCCAGGTGAATAAGCATAATTGGTACTATACTCTAATAGTGAGTGGCGACAAACCACAAGCTGACATTCAACTATAATACTCATTACATATGTGATAACTTTGTCAAATGTCAACTATCAATCAGACAGAACATGGAAGTGATAAGATAAAGTAAACTGACTGCATTCAAATTCGTACTCGACTATTGAACGGATTTGTCAAACCTTTCAATTACTTATACATTGTTACATACAAATGATTCATGAGTACCAAATATTATTCAAAAAAGTTATAATCTCATATCCGTCCGTCCATGTCTGTCATCTCCAATAAAACAGTTAAATCTCTGCACATATTATTTATTGGTTAATACATACCTATTGGCAATATGTATCTGTATTTTCTGTTGACTACTGGTGTGAGCGAGCGAGGCATTTTGAGAACATTGATATTCCCATAACTCCAATATGTACGTTTAACATTCTATTAATTCTGTTCCTTGAGATTGTTTCCTTGAAATTATCATATTGGAGGCAAAAGTAAAGTATCATAAAACAAATTGGCCAATCATAGCTTCCTGGTAATTCACATGTTAAAGTATAAGAAAAAGATTTAAAGTGCAAGGTGATATGAAAAGCCCGTCTTTTCTGAAACGGGGTCGAAGCTTTCGACTACCATTTAGAACTCGAAGTGTACAGAAGTTGTTTGTGTTCATAACTTTGATAACTTTGGGTCTTCTCCTTGTTGTCATATACGAGGAGAAATGGCTACAGCAGTTGACAACGGGTTTGATAGGTTATGAGGGGATAAGTGGGAATTGGAATAAGAAAGGGTTCAACCACTACAAAAATTGTGAGTAACTACATATAAACTATCAAAAACTAATAATTAAATTTTAGATCCACATTTAAAATGGGTAAGTCAAGTGTATTTATTTATGTCGCAGATTTTCTTAACGCTGCAAGAATGAAAGAAATGAATTTGGTGGTCAACACAAGTCATTGTAAAATAACAGATTTTAATCCGTTTGACGAGGAAGTCATTCCATTTATCAAGGTTGATACATTTATATATTATATGTAAATGTATATCATAAATATATGTGTGGTTTCATATATCTGTAGGCTGCAGAACCATTACAAGACTGTTTGAAAACCACATATAACTGGTCCCGTATGGATCATGATGTGAGTGAAATTTCTACGCTTGATAATTAAATTACTTGTGTTGTTTGAAAGACCAAGACTGAGCAACAAATACTAGTTGTTTGTAAATATATATTCAGGTTCTGATTATGAATGCAAAAGTTATGGATGATGATGGTTATCCGTTTAAAGATGAATCCTGTTGTTACCAAATCGTCACACGAGAGAGTGGCCCAGACCTGGTTGATAAAAAACAAGCAGATAATACTATTTCGTAAGTATTTTTATAGATCGTGAATCGTGACTAATCATGAAAAGAACATATTATTACACGGCTTCCTCTTGTATCAATTCCCAGTTATTCAAAATGCATCCCGATAACTGCAGAGCGGACAAAAATTGAAGCAGAGTTTATTGTAGTGGAGTGTGGCTGGAGTCGGCTTACGATTGCACACTATAGGGGATTTCATGGTATAATTACGACGCAAAGAAATGCTCGAAAGAAAACAATCCAGGAGAAAGTTGATTTTTGGAGAAATAAAAGATCGTCAATGGAAAATGAAGAGGATTTATTGCCACCAAACATCTTAGTTGTTGGAATTGACTCAACATCAAGAATAAACTTTCGTAGAAACATGTTTAAAACCCAGGAAGTACTTCAAAGTCTTGGAGCTATTGAAATGTTTGGTTATACAAAAGGTTATACAAAACGTTATAAACCAATGTTTTACTTTCTGGACTAACTGAATACATTTTCATAGTGGGTGAAAACACTTGGCCATCGTTTTCAGTTCTGTTTTTTGGCTATAGCGATGAAAAAATTTGCAGGATTTGTTTGCCTAATTCCAGCCTAATTCCACTAGACAACTGCCCGTCAATTTGGAAACAGTTGGATGAAGCGAAGTATTTGACCGCACACACTGAGGTTTGTATTACGTAACAAACAGTAATAATTAAAATTCAGTTGTTTCTTTGCTTTTGCAGGATGCACCTGACTTTACAGGATTCAATTACAGGAAGGCAGGTTTCGCTAAACAACCAGTAGATTTCTATGTGAGGCCCATGTTTCTGTCTGCCTTGGATTTTACAAATCCTTTCTCTATGTATCTCATGAGGGTAATTTTTAAATTGTAAATGTACGTGAATTTTGCAAGTTAGAAAATAATGGGTTTTAATTGATCAGGGTGAGCATATTGACTGTGTTGGTCATCAAACTAACGATGAAGCAATTACTACCTATCTGGAATCCACAATGGATTATGCATACAACAACAAAGCCCCAATTTTCAGCTTTTCATGGAGCACGACACTATCGCACGATAACTTCAACATGATCCAATTGGCCGATGAGACTTATTCAGTATTTTTACAAAAAATGATAACGAAGGGATATCTCAATAACACGATTCTGTTTTTTATGGGAGATCATGGTATAAGTAATTTCCAGATTTTCAATTATATAATAACTTTAATGGTTTTTATGAATTTTAGGGTATAGATTCGGTCCAGTGAGGGAGACACTCATCGGCTTTTACGAAGACAAGCTGCCCAATGTGCGAAAACTATATTTATTTAATTTTAGTCAAAAATTAAGTTGATAAATTACTTAGATGTGGATTCGGTTACCTCCAAAAATACAAGAAAAATATCCCAATTGGCAAAACAGCCTTAAAATTAATTCACGGTGAGTCCATATCCTTTCTTAATTTTTTTGGGGCAATGCCGACCAATACAAATAATGAAGACTCGCTTATTCTAATTTGACTTGTGTTTAGACGGCTGACGTCCCCATATCACTACTACTGGGCGATAAACCATATAATCAAAACATTTTCCCCTTTGGTAACACCTCCTCAGCCTGTAAAAGATCTCAGCACTGGAGAACTCATTGAGCGAAAATATGTTCAAAATTTCTTTGAGCCCGTTCCAGAAACCAATTCGTGTTCAGATATTGGTATCCCAGAGCGCTATTGTGCGTGCTATCCAGTGCTTTCACTTCCTCTATCGGACCCAAAATTGTTGGATGGTGCAAAAAAAGCAGTCATCAAAGTTAATAGTGATCTCAACCCCGGTGACGATGAAAGTAAAAGTATTTGTGCCAAATTAGCGGTAAGTAAGATAACTGCTGGTGCCATGATGGAGAAGAGTGGAGTCCTCCGATATATTGTTGGATTTATTGTTACTCCTGGAGAATTTCTTTTAGAGGCGGAAATAGACTATTTTGTTGTTAATAAGACATTCAGCGATTTGCCAAATGTTCAGAGAGCTAGCAAAATCGACCAATCTCATGTTAAATGTGTTACTGATCCTAAAGTTGAATTGTTTTGCTATTGTAAAAGTGCATAACTCATTATGTAATGCAGGATTTTGCATTGCAAATGGAAAATGTTACCACATATATTTTTGTTTATATTTACAAAATGTACATAAATAAAAATACTCGGATGCATCTATTCAAAACCAGCTTCCTCTTAAAAATAAGAAATAATTGTGATAACAATATAAATATATTTTTTATAGTTTGAGAAGTCATAATAAAATGATACTCAAAAAATTAAAAACTGAGCATTAAATATTACAGAAAACTTTGTGAACGCGCTGTAGATTCACTTATCTAACTATTTTCTTAAGTTCGGAATTTGTATTTTACTTTCTAAATTTATTCATTGAACCAAACCATTTTCTCATACGTGTCACGTAACGTGAATGAGACTGCAATTTAGTGCGAATTGAGTGAGACTACTATAGAATGAAATGAAGTCTATAGCTAACTCGCATTGTTTTCCAACGAAGAAATTCATCACTTGCTTAGATTACATCATAGAATTATATGATTACATAAACTCTGTTAATCATTTTCTCGAAATTAATGACAAACACGAACAGATATAAACGACTCGCATCATATGGGTACTTATTATCTTTTTTTTGTATATTGTCGTCCATCTACAAACTACATATATACCTATACACAAATATTTAATCAGTATAGATTCATGGCAGATATTTTCTTCCTTATGAATACTATTATCTAGGGTTGAATGGATAGATGTTGACGACGAGGACAAGTATAAACATAAAAATAAAACCACTTGTTGACTTTGCTATTATGGAAGTTGGTAACATGATACTTCTTCGTCCGCCCATAAATATTAATATCTATTGTCTGACTGAAGAGTTGCACTTTTGTTTTCATTAATTGTTCTTCTCCAAACTGTCTCACGTTCCCATATTCATATTTATTTGACCATGCCGTCAAATGAAATTTGCGCATGGCGAAATCTCATTTTTTGATTATTGCAACTTTTAACTATACTATTGAGTGATGTGCATACTTTGTTTTGTGATGGCGATTCCTCAAATCATGCATAAACTATATGGGTCGAAGTCAAAGTACAATTTTGACGAATAATTTCCCGACGGTTTGTGATTGGATTTAATTATTGGATAAATTTTATTGATTGATAGCATTCGAAATGTATTTATATGTATACTTCGGTCGAATAATTCGACTCGAATTACGTCAATTTCATATGTAGTAAATAGCGGACGTTCAGATTGGTGGGTATTGGAATGAAATGGAGAGCAGAACGCAGCCAGAAGGGTTTCATCATAGTCACACTCATCTGTTCTTTCCTATACTTACCTATTTTTTGACAGCTCGCCGAAAACTATTCATCAGCCAAGCAGATTAAATTGCATTGTTTCCAGTAATTTCTATTTTGTAGCCATAATAAATAAGCGATGATTTTGTGCAATATGTATACAAGGCTCAGAAAAAGGTTCTCGATATCATTGGCAAGAAACTTTTATCTGGTGGTGACCTTCATTGTGGGGTTTTACCTGTTGTGTCTCATGACCTTTGTGCGGAAAAACGAACACGGACGAAATATATTCAATTCCAGCATTTCCAATGGTAAGGACAAGTACAGAATTGCCCAAAATAATAATAAATCAATAAATGTCAATAATTCAAAAGCGGAGGGAGCAATACTGATAAATCATTTATACACAGGTGAAGCCACAACAAGTTATGGTGGTTCATCTGGAAATAATTGTAAGCCATAGTGTGTATTTTATACTCTTTGGCAATTCAAATTGCAAAGCATTATCAGTTTATGTTTTGTGTAGACTTCCTGCATGCGGCACGACTGCATAATTTGCAACGTGCTATTAATACCCCCTCCTGCCAAGTTCCAGATTTTGATGCCTGGGACAAAGATGTGATGCCCTTCATTAAAGTTGCACAAGCACCTGTCAAGTGTAATGAAGCCAATTATAATTGGTCATATGTTCGCAACAATGTAAGCAATTTGTGATTATTTTATTATCATGAGCGTTGACCTATAAGTATATACCAGCCAGCAACCGGTAGAATTTAGAATATTTACATTACATATGATGATTGCAATTTCAGAAACTTGTGATAAATCGACGCCAAATTGAATTAGATGGTTACTCTCTGTACAAAGGCTTCTGTTGTTACAAAGTGGTGGAAAGGGTTACACTTACTAAGGATGAGGAGAGATCTCAAAGTCAGATGAAGAATGGAGATAATCTCATAAAGTACATAGACTCTTCCTTAAAATATCAGTATTAAAAAATTGAAATCAATAATAATGCAAAAAGTTTGCAGGTATTCAAAGTGCGTCGATATTAACAAGGAAGAAACCGAATTACACCATGAGTTTATCGTGGTGGAATGCGGAATGGTAAAGTTAGTATCCTTTGCAGTTGCCTACCGCGGTTTTCATGCAATTGCTACAGTCAGAGGTTCTCAAAAATCGCAAAATCTGGAACAAAAGATTCTGCACTGGAGATTCATTGGCGAGGAGGAGCGACTTCCTCCAAACGTTCTGATTCTGGGATTAGACTCCACTTCCAGACTTAATTTCAGGAGGAATATGTTTAAAACACAGAAGATTTTGGAAGAGTTAGGAGCAGTAGAAATGATGGGTTATACGAAAGGTTGCACCCATAAAAACCTCATGAATATTTGTTATTTTTATCTCATATACAGTTTATTGTATTTGCAGTAGGTTCGAACACCTATCCTAATTTCGTTCCGCTATCATCTGGATATAGTGAAGAAGAATTGCAGAACTTGTGTTACTTTTCTCCTTCAACCCCCCAAGATGAATGTCCGTACGTTGTGAAGCGATTTGACATGGCGGATTATATAGTTGCTCATTCGGAAGATTCGCCAGTGTTTGCAATTTATAATTACCTAAAAACTGGATTTATTCATCAACCTTTTGACTTTTATTTAAGACCCCTTATGCAAGCTGCCCACGATTATGGCCATCCTCCACTCTATATTCTAAGGGTATATCGTAGAATTTCTGTAATAAAATAATAGTTGTTTGGTAATTGCTGTGGATGGGTGTAAATTCAGAAAGAATCCATGGACTGCATCGGACAACAAACAAATGACGAAGTGATTCTGTCTTACGTGGAATCAGTGTTGGATCTCGGGTATAGAAACAATACTCCAGTTTACAGTGTGTCGTGGAGTACACATGGATCACACGAAGACTTAAACAATCTTCAATTAGTAGATGATACATATTCTACTTTTCTCATGAGAATTTCGGATAAAGGGTACTTGGACAATACGATTATCTTCTTTATGAGTGATCACGGCTATCGGTAATTTCAACAACAATTTAACAATTGCGAAAATAATTTTTAATTGAGAAGCTATAATTATTTAATTTATGAACAATAGATATGGCCCATTCCGGAATACGCTGATTGGATACTACGAAGATAAATTGCCTAATGTAATTAAATGTGTTTAATTTTTAATGAAATAAAATTATTCATTGATTTGTATGTTGATGAATTTAGATGTGGATTCGCCTTCCTCCATGGATCAGGGAAGAATTCCCAGACTGGCAATCCGCTTTAGAAATTAATTCCAGGTAGTTCTGTATAACCTGCTGATAGTGCTGATTATTTATTTGTTTTGAAATCTAAAACTTGATTGGTACAGGAGATTGACATCCCCTTTCACAATGTACAAGACGCTTAATATATTATTAGAAATGTTTTCCTCACTTGATCCTCCGCATGACGCTAAGAATATTAAAACTGGGGAAATCTTTCCAAGAAAGCACAATGGTCAACACTTCTTTGAAATTGTCCCAGAGGAAAATACATGTGCTGATGTTGGCGTACCTGAAGAATATTGCGCCTGTTACCTCCCGCAACAAGTAGCACTCAAGGATCCCTTATTAATAGAAGCAGCTGCGACTGCCCTTCAATCAAAAAACAGGGACCTCCCATCAACATGTGCAGCTCTTAGTGTGGGAACAATTACGGCAGGGACAGTAGTGACTAAGTCTTCCGGATCGATAAAGCGATTTATAGCGGCGTTCACTACAAAACCTGGCAATTTTAAGCTTGAAGCTGAAATTGACTATATTGTGAACAATGCAACTTTCAGCGGTCACCCCAGTGTGCATAGAACAAATAAAATTAATCAGGACCACATTAAGTGTATTAAAGACTCTAAACTGGAGTTGTTTTGTTTTTGTATTTATTAAAAATTTTATAAAGTTGACGAATAAAATTAATAATATATGATATTACAAGTTATTGCTTATAATATAGTGCGCAGAAATGCATGAGCTTGGTATACTAATTCACAATTAAACATGATATTGTCACCATTGAATAGTATCTTCACTTATGATTTTACCATTATCTACCGACTTTTGATTCAGGAAATGTAAAGTTTTACATTAATAATAAAGTTTCTCTTTCTACATAGTTCAATCTGAATACCGTCGTCTTCTCAAATGTCTTCACTGCAGCATCAGAAGAGTGGGTGGATCAGGCCCATCTCTTACGTTTCAACAAATAATAAATGTGAAGGATATAATTTTATTTACATAAATATAAATGGCGAATGATCAATTTGAAACTTTCTTTTAACAATAAAAATACAGCGGCAGTATTGTATCACAGACCTCGCCAATTTGATTATAACATAAAAATTCTTTCGTACTCAGAGGATGAATAATTGTTAAGGTTTGGAGAACGGAGCAAGTATAAAACAGTTTTTGCCAGGTGACCCACCATACTTTTACCCCAGGGATGTCCACTAATCCTGACGTTGTTGGGCCAATTTTCTCCCTCACCATTCCTGTAAGAAAGACGTCCTCCAAATGAAAAAGTCTGGTAGTTAATGCGACGTGGTACAATTGTGCTCTAACTGCAGATCCAAGAATGTAACAAATTCCCGAAACGAAGTCTGGGAAGTACTTGGGTTCCCAAGTTGAGATCGATGTGTACCATTTAGAAGAGGGGTCCCTTATAACCTCCACATTGCTATACTTATGCCCCATAATTAAGTCTTGTCCTCCAGTTGTCGATGTTACACTATGAAGATAGTTCAGAATTCGTGGAATATTCAGATGAACATCATCGTCAATCTTCACCATGAAAGGCACCTCTGCGCAGTTAAACTCTACCCATTTTAGCATTCGCAATGTTTTTATAGTCAGATTGAAGTATGACTCAATGAAATTGTCGATAATCATGTCTCCGTTGTTTTCACCTTCGTTAATGAGGTCTGGCTGATTCAAAAAAAGTAATATGTAAGTACAACGCTTTATATTATTTTACAAATCCGCACACTCACCAATGTTATTGAACTATCCTCGCTGGGACGTCCGACAAAGAACAGTGCTCGAATAGCTGATCCAATTTTATAATGTTGGAACTTTCCAATAACAATTTGTTCCCATGATTCTAGACGTTTACTCCAAATCGTTCGAATCGCGTTGCGTTGCTTAACATTTTCAGGGGAAGTGATATACATGAACAACATGTAGTGGGAACTACCCGAGTTCTGAAATATACAAAATGGTTATAGAAGGGTATGCGGAAGAACGCTGACCATCATTAGCCTCCCATCATTGTCTGCCCATAGCATTTCGACTCCCGCATCATTCGCTGACCAAAATATCAATCAAAACAGGGTAAATAAATTCGTTAACTTTTTGCTTTATCATATGCATATTTTTACTAAGGGTTCAGGTATCAAGTTACCTATCCTGAATAAGATACTGTCAACTATCTTCAGTTGTCTTTTGGCCAACTTGTCTCATCTTATTTTGTTGTTCTTTTAGGACTGAACTTGTTTTGACTTCAGTTACGTGAATATATCACATATAAATAAAGCATATTATAGGATTAAGGTATTGCAACAATATATTTATGTATGTAATCTGAATTTTCCAGTGCTTTCATATTTTATGAGCATTATGCTCACTTCGGTATGCATATATTGAGCTAAAATTTGTACTAAGATTCACTTACATCCTTTCAATTTACCAACTCACTGTTATCCAATTTATATTAAGATATTTCATGTACAGGGTGATTTAGGTGATTGTCCCGGCTTATAAAAATCAATTTAAAAGCAACCACTAAACCGATTTTGCTCAAATTAAGTTTTTTGTAGAGTACCAGTATCAGAAGAATTAATCATATTTTTTACAGATTTTTAGAATCAGTGGGGGTTGATCAATTCTCCCAAAAAAGATCGAATTTAACATGCAATTCCCCACCCCTGTCCCAGTTAGTAACAGCAAATTGAACGTGGTGTAGCAACTTCGATGTCATTTTGTATGCAGATTTTTGAAGGTTTTTGAATTGAATTGATGGAACTGGACACATCAAAATATTGGTAACCAAGTTTCAAAGGCTAGTATAAATACGCCTTTAAAGGAAGAGCTCTCGCTTATCGAAGAAACCAAATTACATACCTCACATGAGAATTTTGTAGAAGGCCCATGAATGACCGTGATGGATGTTGGCTGAACCACTTCGCTTATCGAGTATTGGCTCAAAATCATGTCTTCGCTATTTCTACCCACCGTGGAATTCGATCCAATACTGGATAAAATTGCACTAATTGAAATCAAGACTATAACCCCGAACAAAAGCAAATGCCTTAACCTCTTGGTCTTCAAAATTTGAATAATATACCACCTATACATGATCCAAAATTTTAACTAATGAAACAGGGACAATAATTAAGTTGCAAATCTCTCCCGCAAACTGTTATCTTATCACAACAGGGCAATATCGCCCTGTTGGGTTGAGTGAGTAAAAGCTGATAAATAATTAAAGATCCAGTCAGTCCCAGGCGTACAAGTTGTTTTGCATGATGCATATCTAAATCACCAAGCAAGTGTAGTGTAGTCTCCCTGCATAATGACTAATGAGTGTGTCATTCATGTCTTGAACGAAATGTTTATGATAAACAGGAGAGACAGCATTGACTTGGAAAACTGATACCAGCTCATTACAATTATTATTATTAGCCCTGCAGATCTCTTAACTTGATATTATATAATATGATGAATCGTCTTTTATGATACTCCACAATTTTGTGTATGTGTGTCGGAAGGGAGGGGGGAGTCGTGGTCAGGTCAATGTTCCTTCTAGGAGAACGCAGAGTGATGGCAGACTTGAGATTCTTCTTACGCAATCAGTCCGTGTATGTTTAAATTGCAAGAAATCTTTTTTTGCATCATTCATTTTGCTCTGTACGCTGTAGACTACATCAAGTTAACTTTCTTGAGAGGTAACTACATGGCGCTAATCTGGTGCAGTTTACAGTTTAGAGGGACGATAATTTCACTTTCCTCCTCCTCCCACAGATCCACCATTTGAATTTATACGAATTTGCCCGTAAGTGAACATGCATCGAAATATTAAGACATTGTGTCCGTCCGTCCACAGGTACTTGGAACCATTACATCTTCCATCTTCATCCTGATTCTAAAGAGTTTAGATTTTCTCCCCTCTATATTACTCACTTGAGCAATGCTCAGCTTCTGTCAACGCCGAAATTCGTCGACATGATTGGACAAAGATTGTAACTCAAGTCAATATTCTCCAGAGTTCTTGCTCAACAAGCAGATAATTATTGTTTTGATTGGCAAAATTCAAGTTGAAAATGTAATTTTACTTTATTGTTAACTGATATCTGTGTCCACTTCGTACTATTTCCATACATTTTTATATTTCGTATTACAACCTACAGTTATACAGTCTACAATTTGTACACGCCGAAAACCATTAGCGGATATCAACGTAACTTTTCGATATTATGCAACATCACGTGGAATGACCATTTCAGTTCAGTGATCAGTTTCGAGGAACAAGCATTACACTGGCATCGTTTACATATTATTTTTACTTGCATTGCTAAGATTTGCACATGGTATGCATTAATATTTTAGATTTAGATAATATGATGTCGAATGCATCACAGAATATATATGATCGGATTTACTAATTCTATTGTAATGGGTTTAAAATAGATTGGCCCCATTGTAGGTAATTCTAATAAGTCTTGTTGCATTACAATTTCATGTCATTCTGTAATGCGATGTATAAGCCTGGCATCTTTCAGCAATGTAATCTATTTTGCATACAATGCACAGACCAAACCCAACTGATGTGAAACGTAAAGGCGCAATTTTACTCCATTCTGTTAATACAGAATGTCTGTAAACATTGTGGAGTGGTTTGTTGGTGTACAAAATGTGTGATTTAAGAATTGTCAATCCTAGTAAATTTATCATTCCTGAAATAGTTATGAAAACTTTGCTCAAACATCTTGTTTGGTATATAAATCAAATAAATCTATCTGTAACAATGTTATATGTTGGTAAAAAAAAGTTGTGTCTGATCTATACAATTATTTTATTGTACAATAATGGTGTTTAAGATTATCAACATCAACCTTCATTAAAACTTATTAATCACCTCAAATGAAGAACTCATTAGAGCAAAACCTTTATATGTTTATTCTCATCACGAAAAAGTGACAGCACATGACATGAAATACCAAATATTGATAAATAAACTAATATGTGCTGGATGGAAGGTAATTTAATGAAACTGACATCAGTGACATCATCAGAGAACGGAAATGGTGATATTACAGATGTATTTGTGCTTGAGGTTGTGTCATTAACCAAACATAAAGCTTAATACAGATATGTATATCATTAAGAGTATGTACGTTACAAGATCTATTCGTACTGAATATTTACAGTTAAGACTTTTTTCAATAATTCAATACTTTGTGACCAGAATCAGAAGGTAGTTTGACCTAGTGCACAAGTGAGTACCTCTTTCTCTGCGTGGGTGGATGTCTATTATTGTCATCATGGTCAGGATTGAAGATATAAAATTTAGTTTGTTGGTTGTAAATTAAGTGCAGCTCTGACTCTCTCACTCAACATTGCATATTATTGTGCGTTGTTTGTGAAATTCATATTCAATTAATGTAAACTTTTCAATATTTACCCGACAAAATTATCTTCAGCAATCACTTTCCATATTACACATTGGAAATGATAAGTCAACAAAGATAAGGCAACTATATTATATGGATATGTAACTCAGACTCTGGTAACGGGAGTGATAAGTTCAAACGCAATGTTATAATTGTATTAGTGGATTTTATATGATAAGTTATACAGATACATCTGCAATAGGGAAGGGAGATTCTTTCTGAGTCAGTATTAAGAGACCCAAAGTTCTATATAGCTTTATAGTGATAAATTATTTGTATAGTGATAGCATAATAATCATCTTGCTCATTAACAAGGGTTGTATTTAGTTAAGAGATTAAAGGAAATATTTGTATCAATCCTAATGTTAGATTCTAACGACATTGGTGGTGATTTCCACGACGGAAGAAATCGATGTGAAGAAGCGTATTATTTTTGTCAGTGCGACCGTTTCACCAACTTGTGTCAAGGGAACCCCACAGCAAGTCGTTGGCTTGGTATTGGTCACTCGGGTCAGTCCACAGGGCTCAGACAATCTTATGCCATGAAAACTCGACAGAGGTGGCTGCTCATGATTTTTATCCTATCCGCATTTCTGGTTCTACTTTTCCTAGTTTTGGGTGGTGGAAGTGGGGGTGGGGGTAGACCTCTCAATCTTCACATTGATCTCGACCAGCTCACAGAAAGAAACAAATGTCCAGCCTGTTTTGGGGTGAACTTGTGTCCTCAAATGATACAAGGAAAAATAAAACTCAGCGATTGGACAAAGTATTCAGTGACTAAGCTGGTAAATCAGAAAAATGTATTTTATGCGGAGTGGAATATCCGCGGAAAGGATACAAAGGTGAATAATATTATGCCAATTTTGTATAGATTCTGGATTGTTTTAATAATCTCTTATATTTTTTGTAGCTAATCCTCAAGAAGTTAGCTTTTGATCATGAATTGGAGGAGTTGGACAAAACTATTTGTAAACGTCATGGCCGCGATCATAGTTGTGATGTCACAAGTTCTGTTCAGTTTCTCATTGACCAGTATTCACATGCGTCGGAAGTTCATCCTGGGGAAGAGATACTTCATGGGGGGAAAATTGGGGAAGGCTCAGATATTCTATTGTGCCCGTCACATAGGAAAATGGATTTTCTTATCTCTGCTGCAAAAGAGTTTAACAAGGGACAAAATCCTAAAACGATTTTAGCTAATGCTCTTACAACCATGCTACTAAATCCTGAGCCTTTAATTTTAGAAGTATGTTTTTTGTTTTTGCTAATTATTAACTATATTAATGAAATTTTAATTTTGTGATGACTAATTCACTTTTAAGGCATTTTCCGCCAATAAGGGATGGCCTTTCCCTCAATTCTACGGATCATGTGGCAGAATTGTTGCAGAAGAATACGTAGGACGAAGTTTATCTCAGTATATTCATGAGCCATTTAAGATCCGAGCTGATTTGGCAAAACAACTTTTGGAAATGGCAAATAAATTTGGCGAAAATCCATCTAATTTTATTCTCTACATAACAGGTAAGTTATTATAACAAATATGTAGTTTAAGTATTATTGTAGGCCATGTTAATGCTAGATATTCTACTCAAAAGGAAAGTGGGGTGATTATAATAAAATCAAATTCATCAAATGATTGACTTTTTCTCAGATCCATCGTCGGATAATTTTGCTGTAAATGAAGATACAAATTCACTCAAGATTATTGATCTCGAAAATATTATTGTGGTGGATAAAGAGCAGCTTATCATGAGTAATTGAGAATTACGAATACGCTTCTTGTTGGGCAACTTTTTATTCACATTATCATATGATTAATCTCCAGGCAAAGCAAAAGACGCCAACAAATTATTGGTCTCAACTTCAATGGACTGTCAAACGAACAAAGGTGTCGTTTCAAAATGTTTTTCATTCTCTACAGAGGATCTCTGTGTTCGACCTTTGACGGATCACAATTATTACGCCATTTGTGCTGTAAGTCTTATGACAATTTGGGATCGTCTTATTTGGAAAGTCATATGAAATTTTTAAATTCTGTAGGGAATTCTGGCACCAAATCCACTGACCTCTGATTTTCCACAAGGTCTTCTTCATTCCGTTCCAGAAACTGACAAGGCGAAACTTCCGCAGCTCTCTGAGCTTCTTCTTCAATGCAAAGACCCCTCTCTTGGATCCCTTGATTTAAATCGGATAGAAGCAGCACAACAAATACTTCACATTCTAAAAGATTACTTGGGGTAGAATAGAGAATTTATTGTTTTCAAGAATATGTGCATTTATGATTGAGAAAATCAATTTCAAGGTTCTGCGATTATATATATGGTTGTTAATGCAGTAAACACGATTGTGAAATAATTCAAAGTTCATATGAACGCTTGTTTGTATCTAGTCATTGCACATTTCTTAGGGAAGATGGTTATTTATTTATTACACTTTTACGAACTGATTTTGAGTTAATAATAATAATTTGCATGTATTACAATGAGACCTATAATAATTTTGAAAAATGCAATCATGGATTAGCAATAATGATTTATGAATAGTATTATCAACGGTGAGATATATTTGTTATTGGTGTATTTCTAAACGTAGAATAAAGTACTATAAATGTGAAGAATTATACAATTAATGTAATTTCTTTTTGAAATTATACAACTTAAGCAATTAAGTCGCTAACAAAGCTCTCACAATTCCACGTGTGATTCCCCTTATGAAAAACAGAATGGACAGATTATTGAATTTAAAACGGGCTTGATCCCCAATTTTGAGGGGTCTACACGATCTCGCAAACTTCTTCAAGTATAACATGTTTTCCTTGCTCCATTTAAAATGCTTCCACGATTTAATAGTCTTAAGACCTTGATTAAAGTAAAATCCGCCAAATTGTAAAGCCATTGCCCAAAATAAGAAGAAACTGACCGCAGTGCTACCAACTATATGAATTTCAATATAATCCAAATCTCTCCAGTGTTTTGTAATGATACACAATCCAAGGACTACAAATAGCCATAAAACACTGTGAAAAGGTAGTACGAGCGGACCATAGAATTCCATACCAATACAATGCATTATCTCAACACTACGATACTCATGTATCAAATTAGGACAATGGTGGATGTTTGGAAATGTTCGGTATTTGGGCAAATTAGCTCTTAAATCTTTCCATAATATTGGAGTCAGGAGGAAGATATAGGCTAAGACGATTTGAAAATGAAGACCAAATATTGCAAATGTCCCCACAAAACCAGTGTGGTAAATGAAAACAAATGGAAGAACAACAAAATTGTTTAACCATTTAGTAGGAAATAAAGACGTTACGTAGATTGGAGTTTCGGGGAAGAAAAGTACATGGAGTGACATGAAGATGGGACTTAAAATTAAAACCGGTCCCGTTAATATAATTAGCCTATCCAGTATGAAACACATTCTTTGTGTGAATGGATCCAGTTGAGGTGGAAGCCACTTCACTAGAAAATTAAAAGAAAATAATAAAAGTATTTTCAGTATTCATTTACAGCGCACATAATTTAATGATTGTAAATACCAGCATAATTCCTCAAGTAGTTGATCAAACAGTTGATACTGCTCATGACTTTGTGAGGCTGAAAGATGGTCAAACTTATAGCGACAAATATCATTATTTGAAAACTTAAGAAAATTGAAAGATAGCTGAGTTCTTTCATTGATGCAGTTTTGTATCTCCAAACTTGGATTAATGAGAATACCGCGTGGGCGACGAAAGCCGAGAAGACTCCGTAGGTTTTCCAACGTAGATAAGGATTTTGAGGAACAAAAACTTTACGATTGATGGGATCCCAGTTTATAGGTGTTACGCCCACAGTATATGCCAATGATAAGACAGAACCAAATATGAAAAAATAAAAGTCTGAAAACATTGTGTTGTAAGATTTAGAACTGCGATTCAATTTGATAAGAGTCAAGATATTCACCACTGCTGCATTTGTATGAGTGTTCGTCATTGCAGTGTACTAAAAGTATCGGACTGGTTGGACGGAAATGGGCAATTCCTTTAATTTATATGCAGTTTCAGAATTCACAAGAGCATAATATGGCGCAATGATATGTAATGAGATCCATTATATAAGATGAGAGAAACTTTGAATATAAAAATGCAGCTAAGTGAATGAGAATCAGATGCTTAACCATTGAAAACTAAATTATTCTAAAACGGTATATTTATATAGTTTGTAATTTCCATATTTTAAAAAACCCTTTAAATTGTGCTTGTGCTTAAACCGATTGCTGGCCTTCTAAATTATAGGGCAATTGGCAATTTGCGTCCACTTTTGACTTTCATTGACCTTCAATTTAATCCAATTATTCCTTAAACTTTTTCAAGTTATTATTATTATACAACACGAGGTGTATCTGTATGCATTTGTTATGAATATAACCCTGACATAGCATTGACAATATTACATTCCAATTTTCACAGTCGACATTGTAATTTAGATTAGTTAATAATTTTGGTTGCGTTAAAATTTCAGAATCTCATTTTTCATTCCAGCATGGCCTGCTTGGAAAAGATGGGGCTAAAGTTAAGCTTTAATGAAAAGTATCCCGCTGTCCAACTAAACGCTTCTCTTCATATTACTTGTCAAAGTACCCACATTTATCATTCACATAAGCCCGACAATGTGCTTCCCTTCATTTCACTTGTTTGTCTCATTTTATTTTCATTTCGCCTCCTCCATAAGCTCATCCACACAGCATAGGATTAATAATGCCCTTCACCAAGTTCGCCACTTTGGGATCATCAATCTTCATTTTGTTGGAATTCTTGAAAATAGATATTTGATGAAAATATACATTGGACAGATAATTCTGGGCAGCAACTTATTACTATTTCCAACCAAACCACAACTACAGAGCTTCAACTGGATACAGGTGGATGAATAAACCACATTTATGACAATTTTGGCATAAAACAGTTTTGATGATTTGCTATATCTAACTTCTATTACTGTAATGATAAATCGATATGCGAAAGCATGATTACATGTATAATTTATGTATCTGTACTTCTGTGCATATATAGTTCCAATAGTGTATTATGTTTTCTATTCCTTTTTGAATGACCAACCGACAACCAACGACCCGAATCAGACTTATCAAGGTTATTACGGGTCACAAGTCATAACAATGCATTTATCTTTCTCCCTTCGGTTTGCTTATCTTTAAGATTGTTATCTTTCTTTATTCTAGAAAATTACATATTCGTAAATTCTGCCTCTTCTAAATAAATTGCAATAACATTGTTTCGCATTGTTGAATTGGTGTAGAATACATATAACTGAGTGATAGAAGCATGAGAAACTAAACACTTTTATTATTGCGATTCCACCATAAATCCATTATCCTTCCAGTTCTGTGACGCTCTCATTCAAGTCACTTTCCTATTAGTTTAGCTCTATTTAGCAACCAACCAGGCACGTGCCTCGGTGTCATCCGAAAGCCAAAAAGTCACACTTTTCCTCATTTATTTGATCCACTCAAATACCAACTGTTTGTATGACCAGGGAGGCTACTGGTACAAATCAGTTAACGTACTCAGGCACTCATCAATCCATCCATTCCCCCTGCTAAATAAGGATTGAGTGAGTGAATAGTAAAGGATGAATATATATATATATATGTGTATGGGAACCAGTGAAATAAAATAATACAAGACAATGGGAGCAAGATACTTAATGACAGCACTGCGCCCCATCACAAACCCCAAAACCAAATACTACCCACAACAACATAAAAGAACATTGTTTTACTTTATTGAGGATAGTTTAGAACAGTTCTTCACGTTGGGTTTAGCTTAACTTCTTCAATATGTGGGCGTTGAGGGTGCGTGGATGATCCGTAGGCGGGGAAAGTACGACACAAAAGTCGGGAGTGTTTTGTATCTATCTACTTTCCCAGTGAAGTCCGTTCTAAATAAGAGAAAGGAACGACAGACACAGGAAATGATTTATCAGTTTCACTTTGGTCCGACTTTTGTCACTAGGATTTAGTTGGCTATTGGCCACCACCGAATTTCGGGAGATGACTGCGGTTGGGTTTATCTGCGATTTATCATCACCTCTACTGAAGCTGAATGACATTAACTTTACTTGGGTCGATGGTTGTTATGCGGTTGGAGTTTAGTAATAAAAAATCAGGAGTTGACCCATCCCATTCTGTTTCATTTATACGATTTAGGCGTTCATGTGAGAAAAAGAGTGGATGAGATGATGTTGGTGGTGCAGTATGGTGTCAAAAAGTTATCTCACTTTCCACCTCGAAGCACTAAATGGCCCTTCCTTCCCTTGCAGCTCATTGCTCCGTTTGTCCGAAATGGTTGCGTGCACGAATGTTTTGTACTGGCCAAAATCTGATTTTTTCATGTATGATCAGTGATCATCATGATTCCGTGTCATGTTTGTTGTAAACCCGTTGATTTTGTGCTCTGGGCAAACACAAGTTGTATTTTATACAACCCAACCCAATTCGTGATATGCAAATCTAAACGTCTTTTGGGGCAATGCGGGATCATCTCAAACTTTCACCATACTTTCTTATACATATATATATATTAAAATCACTATTTTTATGACACATGACACATGCAATATGCATAGAAAATATTATTTTTTAAAGATAACTAACAATTAATGTCGTAATAAATTCTGCAATCATTCCTATATGTATTGTATTAACCACAGCCAGAATATGTCAGTAGAAATATGTAATAATATGTAAAAAGTTGTGATGAATTGAATAATTGTATGAAATGCAACTGATTTGCAGTTATCTAAAGAAAAGGGCTGCTGCGCGCAAAACTGATAAGCTCGCTCATTTCATTTATCAGCGAGAAACAAATTGTAAATGTTTTTATTCCATTTTCATTTTTAGGGCAATACAAGTTTGCATGATGTATGTGCATAGTTCAAGCTATACACTTGTACGTTTCAAATTAAAGAATATAGAATAATAGTTAAAGAATATAATGTATTCCAGCAGAAAAACCTTATCTTGTTATACTTGTCCAGTCGGCATCAACGGAAGTAAGTTGCCTCGTGCAGTATTTTTCTTTTGGCATCAATATCAATGTTTGTTCTCCATACGGTTTATAAATTACTTTACACCGTTATTTGTGTTCCTATAATCTTTAGTACTCGTGTCAAGTTGTTCGTCATCGTACAGTCGTAAGGATTCTTCAAAGCGACTATCAGATTGATGGCAATGAGTTTTATCATATACAATTGTTCAAAACGCAGACATTTGTGACGAGCATACTAAACGCACCCTTAAACACTCACAGATAATGTATTTCATGCATGGTAAAGTTATATTCTTGACAATCAACGAAGACTGTCAATTTTGAATAAACTTTAAATTTTGTGAATCATTATTGTTTCATTATATTTTTGTATAATAACATGCAGAAGTAAACTTGCTTCGTGTGTTCGGACACGGCCGACGGCAGGGCCATGGCAGAGCAGGGCATGCTGGTAATTACTTGATGAATAATTGATTTTGAGCAAGGGATCAACATAACGATAAATATTTCAATATTCATTCACCGTCGTAACAGGTGTTCATCGCTTTCTTTTACATAAAACTGAGAAATTAATGTTATGTGGAAGGGCAGGTTCAATTCAAGCATGCAACCCAACCTGAATTAATTGCTGGTTAGTGTCAAATGTTGAATTTTAAATGTGCATGTCACACACCATCGCCACCGGTGGCGAGACCAACCCATCCCCGATCTTGTCATTATTCATTATTGACGACGATGGGTAAGCCAAAAGCAACTGAGGCAGAGAAAATGAAATGTTATGCAAATAATGACATGACTGCTAAATAAAAATTGGCAGCATTTGGTGAAGCAACATCTCCATTAAATTTTATACGCATGCATGTTTTTAATTGCATCAATTAAAGCCATAAACCTGAGTTGATTGATTTCAAATTTATCAATTTTATTAATTACAGATTTTTGTAACATTTGGTTTTCTATAGCCTTTCTTCTGGAGTGTGCATGCAGGGCCACATCTTCAAAATGGAAGCCGCATATTCTAAATGTCATGCACACATCTAATAATACGCATACATAGTACACAGTATTGAATATTGCCGCTGAATTGTTGATTTATGAGCATTTAGCCATTGCCATTACAATAAAGCGCTTTTAGTATCCCAATATTTCCGAATCGAATCGAGATGATTGATTATAAAAATTTGAAATCCATCCGTAAAATTTTCAGCCATTTCGACAATTTTTCACACGGATCCTGTGCCCATAGTGGGGAAGGGTGTCGGGTGCGACGGGTCAAAATAGAAATAAAAATGCGGATCATGCCCTTCAATTGAATACCTTTAGAGATGCAAATGAGGATAGAAACTGGGATGGCGGATCGATAAACGAACGGTCGACCGTGCTTAAGTTCAAGTTGGATTTGTAGAGCCCTTCAACCGGGTGAAGATTTTTCGACTCGAAATTGAAGAGGGGACCCTTTACATACATACATCCCCTTATCCATTGCATCCAATGAGATCAAGCAACACCATATCCTACAAATAAATCCCTTGTTGGTATGTTTGCTTGCCCAGAATGTTTGATACTACGATACCATATGATGTTTTCTGTGACACTTTGACTAACGCTATTGAAAGGTTATTCTAAAATAGTGTACATCTGTAAAGAATTGTGAATTTACTGATCTTATTCCTACATTCACAGAATGTTAAAGCATTATTGCATTTCATATCCCCATAACCTGTCGATCATTTTGTAGCTCAAGTTTTAGTTTAACAAATTATTTACAAGGTGATTTACCCAAGAATATCGATGCTCAAACTAAATACATTTTTTACAAACTGAAGGAATTACTTTACATGGCTATATAGAGTTAAAATAAGTACGTATGTATGAATGATACACTTTACACAAACAAAAGCATACACAACTTGATCGTAAAATAAGAGGATGATGTTTCAGCTTGACATAGGATCCTCCTTTAGTATTTTATTGAATTGGCATTGCATCATGGATGAGGAGATTTGAGTGCAAAGGTTTAACAATGCTGAATACACACGCCCATTCTACCACAATAAAGCATAGGCCAGAAAACTTAAATGAAATACAAAGTACCCATCCAGAATAGTAATACTGCACATATATATTCTAGCTACTATTGCACAAGGGAAATTTCACTTTTTGTTGGATTCGTCATACGTGACACTTGATTATCCCTCCAACTAACAACTAACAACACCTTCTAACGTTTGACATTTAAGCACCATGTATAGACGAACGGAAAGTGAGGAATCAAAAGAGCTCGTTTCATTGAGTTTAATCCAATCCAATCCGACTCCTAACACAAAAATTGGCTTTGATTCCTCTACGGAATTATGGATATACATACGTAACCATCCTTTCATTTGATGACATTCTACAATGGCAGCTGTTACGAAATGGTCAAGTTTCAAATCACGTATAAATGTTTCATCTGTTGTTGGTGACAAAATCACCAGTCCCTCTTCAGTTCCTAATTTTCGTACATTATGTTTCGTTTTGGACAACTTTAATATTTTGAACAGAGTAATGTTTTCACCAAAACACGGATAAGAAGACCATAAGTTCTGGAACATTATGCATCAGCCAAGTCTATATAAGAAGCGGAACAGTCTCATACACACAAGGCACATATAAGTAGATATATAACTTGTATAAGTTACGCCAAAGTTTCCCACTTATGTATGTACTACCTAAGTTGTGTTACTAATATATATTGAAATATGCCTTGCTAAACTCATTTGAGCTTGCTGCTTTGAACAATTTCATCCATGTAGTTAGTACCCATGTCTGTCCCGTTTATATTTCCTTCAATATTAGATCTCCTCTATTCTGAATGGCAGCATAAATATAAATGGTCAACCAAGTGCAGTTTTTAAGATCATGTGCATCCTCACCTCAGTCAACTGCATATCACCCACTAATTATCGGTATTGTGTGGAAAGAGATGCCTACTCCTACTTATTATACTGTTAATGCTATAATTGATTACTTTTGGATGAAGGGGGTGAGTCAATAACGGAGGAAAGGTGTTTGAAGTTGAAAGCCACCTTTGCAATAAAAACCTCAGATTTTGTGGTTACAACTTTTGAGCGCAATACCTAATGTAATGCAAGCTGAAAGGAAAAGTGCCGGAAGGGATGTGGAAGTGGATGAAAGGAGAGCAGGCTGTATCCCGAATAATATTCGCCTCATATTAAAATTGATTGTGCAAGTCAACTCTTGTCAGTTAAAATGGAGATAAATGATCGGGATGATTTTTCCTCAGAGCTATGATCATCCAACAAAATCAACCCAGGCAGGGCAGATGCATTCAATAATACTAAACTAATGCCAGCTCACGTCGGCTATTTATGACGGATGGAGGAAAAGATGAGATTTTTGATAAGCACCTTGTGTGTTGTCCAATTGCAATTACTTCCGCCAATTTTTTGTACAAAATATCAAATCAAGATATAAGGTCCTATTTTTTGTAAAAATACAAATATTTGATTTTTTGCATCTTCTAAATTGAGACGATGCAAAATATCAAATCTACCTACAAACCTCAAAAAAGTGAATATGTAATAGTCATCGCATATTCTACCAACTTTCCACCCCAATAAAATTAAGTAGAATGGAGATGAAGTGATGGTAAAGAAATTGTCTGTCTGGTGAGATGCTCCAAAATTCAATTCTCCAGTGATGTAACGAGTCGGGAGGGTTTTATGCTGTCAGCACCGAAATCGGAAGTCCATTGTCCCGTTTCCTCCGGATCTTGCCTTGTTCTGTCAACAAGGGAATGAACACCATTGCCGACGCTGCAACCACCACTACCACACGGCCGTCCATGAATTGGATCTTGCTTTTATGTGTTCTTATTCAAATAAAAAATCATTACAATAATATTGTGTGCTTGGTTTGTGAGCAGGACAGTTATTACTGATTGCAGTTTTAATGACAATTATATAGGTAGCATCTACACATGCCATTTTCAATTTTTAAAATTGAATATGCCATCCATTTGACAAAAAATATACTATCAAACAATGTGGATGGCAATAAAACTGCCGCCACCGAGCTGCGCTGCTGCTATTTACACATAATCTGTCACAAGTACAATAGTCAAGCAGTCAAGCAAAGATGATATGCTTTTACTTTTGAAAACCTCAGTCAGCAAAAGTAAAGAACAAATTACATCCATCTCTGAAGGAAGAAAGGAAGCAAACACGAGAAAATTGGTTTTATCTGCTGGAATTGTGTAACAGTTACAACAAATAAAGGCTCGAGTCCAACATTTCTAATTGTATTGTGATGAAAAAGCGGAATGGGACAAGTTTGAAACTGCATTGCATTGAAGGAATCAGCCCGGTCACAGTTCTTTTGTAATTGAGTCCAACCTTTTTGTCCGTCGTTGTCCCGTTGACAAATAGTAACACATAAGTATAAAGTATATGTATAAGGATGGGACAGGGAATGGTTGGTTGTTGGGTGATGTGACTCACGCCTAAGCTAACTATAACACCCATCACTAATTTACAGAATGGAAACCCCCACCGGCATTCACACATTAGTCTTTTGTATCATTTGATCTGGGTTGGACTTTCGGGATCTCCTCTTTTGTCCAACTTTTTCACTCCTCGCCACAGGACAGGATGCGATGATGGGTGCTACTACTTATTGCTCTCTGATGCTGTTGTTGGTCCACCCAAAAAGTTTGGATTTATTCGAAGCATTTGAGGTGAAATGTGAAGAATAAAATGTAAGATAAAATACAGGAAGAGGAAATACAGAATTTGTATGCACGATGATCTTTGTTAGACACCAACAAAGTGTTTAGGACGTACTTGTTTGTATTTGGCTTTGACCAGAGCATTCCAGAATTTAGGAAATGCTCCCAAAATATTTCTGTTTTTCTGCCATAATCGATATTGTAGTTCATTTGGTCATGTCAACCTGATGGCATGCAAATTAGAAATAAATTCTGCTTTCGTATAATTGAGACTCCTGAGAAAAAAGCGAAAAACAACACCTGCATTTTAATATGACATGGACTATTCATATTTGAGCAAATGAGACACGTACGCAAGTACGTATGTATGATTTGAATGGGGTTTATGGTGAATGCATAATATTTCAAATCCTATCAATTTAGAAACTTCTCCATATTTGCCCTTCTCCTTCTACATATGTACAAACTACATGAAATGAGCGCTAATTTTACTGTATTAACTAAAATTGTCTTTATTAAAAGAAATATCCACATTTTACTTATTGTGATTTCCCTTAATGAAATGAAGTGGTCCAATATGTTCAAGATAAAAAGAAGAAAGATGGGCAAATGAAGGGGACGGGCAGATTGCGTGACTAGGAAAGTTGGTCAAGTTTTCAGTTCATGAAAGCAAGTATTGATATTAATATGTATGCATACGGGAGAAAGAAGTGCTTGGAATGTAATAATGGGAAACTAAATAACTGCCCTGCTTGCTTGCCTACCCTCCTAAAAGTGAGAGTGAGTGTAATGAGGATGAACCAGGTAGCGATGAGCCGGGTTAATTGGCCATGATTTACTCAACAAAAAACACGAGTCCACTCACAGGTGTGTAATCTCAAATGTAAATCTCAATTTATTCCGGGAACGAGAACAACTGGTTCGGGGAGTACAGCATGAAATAACAATATTATGATGAGGCGGATAAAGGTGGCAGTAGCATAATAGTCGAATCAGAAATCAGCTAAACTGAAATAAACAAAGGGACGAGAAAAGAAAGGTATCAACTAAATGGTTATTGCGATAATTTTATTGATGGGACGGAGGGAATTGACGCAGCTGTCTTTCACCACCACTGAAATTTTAACTGTCTCATCGTTTACACTTAACTATTGCTAAGCATTTATATAAAAAATGCACTACATGTATTCGCATTCACTCACCAACCAAAAATCGTGTATGATTTTGAATGTGTTTGAAAGCAATGTCTTTTAAAGTGAAAGTCCAAACGAAACTAAACATTAAATTGGGAAAATTATCCTGTCATATTAGCTTTCTAGTACGAATTACATATGTTGTGTACAGAATAATATGTGATGGTACTGTCAACCCTCAATTGACCTATCGTCATCGTCTCCTACGTAATTACCTATGCGTATATGAAAATGACTTTAAATATGAACATTCATTTTGAGGTTCTCATTGGGCATGAATCAAATAACATATTGAATGCTTTGTGTGGCCAACTGTAATTTTATATTAGTAGATGACTAATGTTTTCTAACTTAAATTAATATAACCCTGTAATAAATCCACAACAAATCCTATATTTATTATAGCAAATGTATAGAAAGCATACCAAACATTCCACTTCATTATATATCGAATGTTCGAATATACATTAGTTTCATTAAGTGACCAACTATGTATAGCTGGCTGTGTGAATGAATAGTTTACAGTTTACTATAATATTCACAAAATGAAAAGTTTGAGGTTTTGTGAATGAAACTTGTAAAAGTCCAATAGATTTGGTTTGTAGTCATTGGTACATTATGGAACATTGTTTGGTAGTGGTTATGGAATCAAAGGGCGAGTGAGAAGGAAACGAGGACAATCAATAAACAGAAAGGTGAAGACTTACAATAGTGTGTAGCTAATTTTGTCGGTTTTTCTCACTCCTCTATTGTGTACCCTCTTCTTTATGTAGTTTGTGTTGTCTCCATGCTGTCTGCCACAGTCACAGTGAGACAGAATATCTGACTGACTGGGATCATCCACGTTCGTTTACAAATAGAATAGACATTATACATACAAGGTAAGATACCCACACAGGATTTCAAACTGTCAACTGTCACACGAAAGCTTTTGTATTTATAATCTACGTGAAATTATTCAAGCTATTAAATTCAGAACTCATTTTAGTTAATGTCCTCAGTGAAACGTGAATATGTTTTATGTAACTCGTTACTCATAATAAAATGACTTGAATAATATATCCCTTTTGTCACAAGAGCTTCTGCAAGTGAGGTGTGCAATTCTCAAAAATCTATAAAAATGCAACAATGCAATACATAATAGCAGTCTTCTCTTCAACTCAAGTTTGTTGGGATTCATGACATGAGGAGTATCTTGAGATGGAATATTAGAAATATAAAATGAAAGACTTGAAGGATTCAAAAATTCTTCATAATTTTATCGATTTCTTAAACGTGCATTAAGGTGCGACAAAGGGCCAGTGAATAAAAGTAGAAGGGTCGATCGTGGTTTCATTTTGGGATTCTCGTACATATACATATGTAATAAGTGAAATAAATGAAATGTGTAAATCCGACCAACCACCCACAAACAAATTGTGAAATCCGTTTTGTCAAAATATGAGCAGCACAATTTCACGACTGGGTGCACATCACGCACCAACACCACCACACTAAACCACCCAAATATTACAAATGACCGTATTACACTAATCCAATATTACGAGATTTCCTCGCTACAATTGTCACTTTAATAATAATACATTCATTTCATGTTGAGCTCATATTATTGAGCTCATTGTGGATCATAATATTTTTCAGTCCCATATTTTGGCCTTCTTACATACTGAATGAAGTAGATGATAATGAAATGTTCCTCTTCATAATCTTGTTGTTGGTCCAAATTTAATAACATTCTGGCCATACATTCTGCTCTTATCGTCTGATCTGACACAGTACAAAACCCACAAAATAGTTCAGATTTTGATTATTTTGCGACTGATTCCCATTGAAACCACCGAAAATAAACAACAATAAGTACAACAGTAATAGCCATCTTAAAATTGAAAATCTCACCTGAATTTGACATCAAACACTTTAGGGTTTCTGTACTATACAATTAAATCCATATAAATACCCAAATGGCGTTTACCGTTCTAATGTTATTTTAGGAGAATATTAAAAGAACGAAAAGAGTAGTCATAAAAAATGCCACCCAGTTGCTCTGCTACTCTTACATAATAATAACTTTCAAAATCATTTATGGTAATGTACCTCATGGTTCGTTGATGTTGGTGTTGATGAGCTCGTCTTGTCACCCAGAGGTTCAAATTAGAATAAAAGCGTTGAAATTCACGCCCCACAATCTGTCCAACTTCTATGTACCATAGCTTTGAGTGAATAGCATGACTAACAATCTAATCTCGGAAGAACCACCAACAACGAAACCTAATTGCTCACCCAATAATGAAATCAAGTCAGAGTGAACGGGATACATATGTGGATAGTTTATATGTGGGAATGGATCTCACTGAAGGGACGTTTCCTATTTTTCATTGGATTTTATTTGCATTCGATTGACCATTTGACATCTCAATCTGCGAAACAAGTTCCCCAGCTTCCAATGAAATGGATCCCTCAATTAGTATTCATTCATCATACTAATAATTCATTTAACAATAATGCACAACCAAACTAGGGATGATAGTGGTATTGAAAAAAGTAATAAAAGTCGAGCCCATTTTAAACGCTGTATGCAAAGCAGAAATTTTATTTGTTCTCTTTATTATAATAATAAAATAATGTGCAGCAGAAGGGAAGAGAATGGATGTGTAGCTAAAAATATGTCGCTTTTGTTGTAAGTGAAACAGGACGAGTAGTGGTAATGGGTGTGATGTGATGTATAAATTCAGTTAGTAGTCTTCTGTAGATGATGTGATGTTGGCTATTAGTTCTTCTGGCGGTGGTGTCAACTCATTTTCTACTTAATTAATCACTCCCCAAGCAAATAAACTGGACTCCTCGTTGGCAGTTTCAATTCAAGGAATTAAAAATGTTGAAAAAGTTGCGCTGTCACTATGCTCGATTCTTTTCTCTGTTAAAATTGGATAGAGAAAGAGAGACATGGCGATTAAATAACGTTCTAAAATACGAGGGTGCTTCTTTTATCAGCATCAAGTTGACTTAAAATAAAATAAATGATGTGCACTCATTCCTGCTTCTTTAACGAATGAATAAATCTCCTCACATTAGCGTAGTTGGTAGGTGGTTGGGTGGTAATAAAAACTGTTTAAAGTTTGAAAAAGCTGATCCGGAGTCCCTATTCCTAATGCCTAAATTCTTCAACCACTCCTCCATCATTAATCTCAATCTAGCTATTCAAGACTACTAAATGTATGCAAGCTCAAGTAATGTAGGCTCAAGAAGATGACTTGAGATCGTGATCAACAACTTTGCATGCGATCAAATTTTGTAAAAGTTGAAAGTTTGATACATTTGCCTCACAAGCCTGCGGACGAGCTTTGTCATATGCCGTAAAATCAAATTGGAGTTGATGAAAAGGCGGCCTTTTTTTATAATATGGATTCAATAAGTACGACGAGAACAAACACTGCATGCAACATTAATGTCATGCTCATGCAGCATTCTGTTAATTCCATGAAAGTAAAGTAAAATGGAGTTCAGGTAATTTGACAACGTGTCAAACAAATGTCAATCTGGTTTCCCAAATCCAATAAAGCAAGAGAGTAAAGGAAAAAAAGTGAATAAAATGAAGGCAATAGGAAAACAACCAGCAAGATTTACTTGTGGATATAGTCTAGTCCTCCGGTGGGGATACAATAATGTCAAAGAATGATTGTCACTCGCTCTCACTGTCCCCAATTCCATATCATTCCAATTGCCACCTCATGTCATACTGAATACCCACCCCACCAACCACAACAATATCAAACATGAACCCTGGACTATTCTAATGGGATCAATTACAGATGAACAGTCTCTTGGGTGAACAGAACAGGCTTTGGTTAAACTAATAACATGGCATAATAAACAAAGTATTCATGCAGCTATCCATGTCCAACATCAACTTCATTTACTACCATGTTATTTTGTGTATACATTATCCATTATTATCATGGTCTGTCCTGACACCCGTTTATCTGGACAATGAAATGACTATAGAATTAGATTCTTGAAATATTTGCTGTCTGGTCAAATTTTTAACAAATTGAAAAAAATTAGCTTGAGAAAATTCGAGTATAAGCAATTATTACTTATTTTCATTTAACTGATTAGAATATTAAAAAATAATCATAATTAATTAATTGGTTACATTTTTACAATGAGTAATCGTTATAATAATGAAAATGAAAGGCATGTATTATTAGTTTGTCAGATATGAAATGATGTATCTTGACAAACTAAATCCAAGAGATATAATAATCCATTACAAAAGCCACATACCAACAAAAACAAAGTGTCTCACAATCTTTCATTTAGTCGAGATACATATGTACAAAAAGTATTACAATAGAGTGTAGAGTCGATATTTTATATTTTTTAAATAGGTCATGAAAATCATGAGATCTTTTGACCTCTTTTGTGTCTTGTTTGTTGCTGGAATATGTTCAGTTGGGGGGCAGTCCATAAACGTTGACTGGGAAGATGTAAATCGATTGCTGGAAGAATTTCGAAGTGTGAATAGTGTTCCGGGAGTGGCTTTGGCGTTGGTAAATAGTTCTGGAGAAACAGTAGCTAAAGGGTACGGACTCTCTGACCGTGAAGTGAATCGACTCATGGATAATTCCACCCGCTTCCTCATTGCATCAATTTCAAAGGTATATAAGAACTTATAGCAATATAACCATTCAATTTTAAGAGCTACTGCACTGTATTTATTTTTACCACACTAATTTCAGAGCTTCACAGCCATAGTATCATGTCTTGTGTTGAGTCGAAACTTCCCAGAGCTGGGTGAAAGTGTCCTTGATACTCCTATCGTGAAATTAGCTCCAACGTTCAATCTCACCTTAATTGATAGATTCCGCACCGAGCAGACTACGTTTCGAGACTTGCTGTCTCATAGAACATGTTTAAATTCTTATGGAATTGGGGTCACAGCGGGTGCATATCGATCTCGGGCAGATCGTCTCTAGTGAGAACTATTTCAGTTAAGGGAATATCTTAATGACTAACTCAATCAACTATTTCCAAATTTTCACAGCAGATATAGATATATTGGAGAGAAATGTGGGTTCAGGTCTCGTTTTGAGTACAGCAACGCAATGTTCATTTTATGTGGTGAAGTCATTGCTCATATTGCTCAAGTTCCTTTCGAAAACTTGGCGAGTAAAAAGTTCTAAATCAAAATTTGTATCAGAGGACAATAACATTTTTGGTTTTAGGCGATGGAGTTATTGGCAGAGCTAGGGATGAATGACAGTCTCATCGTTACTCCTACAGAGGATTATGAAGTTTTGGAACGAATGAGTCGAGGATACTACCGTGACCTACAAGGGCAATTATCTAAAATGAACGCTTCCGTTTACAAGTTTGTTTTATTCGATAACAATGAATGTTTTTCAAATATTTTTCTAATTGATGATGGCATTTAATTAAATGTCGAGTTTAGTAGTCATTCTGGAGCAGCCGCGGGAGGAATCATTAGTACTTCTGGAGATATGGCGAAATACATCCTTTTCCATTTAAACAAGGGTTTTTTGGATGGAAAGCAGATTATCCCTACCGTAAAATTGACTTACATAAATGGTGATAATTTAAATATTGATTTCTAGTGCAGTTGTTTGGCTGTTTAAGTAGGATGTGATGGAGTGGGTGTACAAACCATCAAACTCTATCCCTTTATCACAAGGCGCCTACAAGGGAGGGGATTTTGCATACGGCCTTGCTTTGGATTTGGGTTTATATGACGGTCATTTGTTCCGAGTAGGTCATGAAGGGGACTTATCTCCGTTCACGAGCCGAATGAGTTTCTACCCCGAATTAGGGCTAGGTCTGTTCACAGCCATCAATGGCCCTGGACCTCTTCCTTCAATGTCGGACCACCTTCATCTTCATAACCAGCTCATCCACCTCATCCTGGAAGGGTCTCCCCCCGTTCCTCTTGTTCGCACGACTACATGTTTCAATAAAAATGTAGCAGTTCCTCTAATTAAAGATAAGCAGGGATGCCAACATATTCATTCCGAAGCCCTTGTTGGAGTTTATGGACATCCTTATGAAGGTGACCATGGATGAGTTATGAGAATCAAATCATATTTATAAGTCATTGTTGCACCGGTTTTCAGGGGATGTACATATTACCCTTGACCAAGATGGTGGTTTAGAGTTGCAATATGGAATCTGGGGATATGGTTCTCTTTTAGAATCGGAGGAAACTAATATTTACACCATTGAATGGCGAGGGGATATTGTGTCGATTTTCTTGGCATATTCTGGAGGTCCTCCACTACCCTCCATTCGATGGGATTTTAACACATTGGACGTATTAACGTATGAAGACCCCGATGGTCGAATTGAATACCGAAGAAATGCCACCATAGACACATATCC
>JAQFZJ010000123.1:0-62334 GCA_034695645.1 Folsomia fimetaria | reverse complement strand
AGCTAGTATATAGCAATTTGTGCACTTGAAAAGTTTGAGAGAAAGCAATTCCAAGAATTGCTTATTGCTAGTCCTTCCCAGAACGTAAATAATATCTTTGGATGAAGAAGAACACTCTTTTAATGAGTGAAAGGGACTAGATAGAAGAAAAATGGAATGCAGAAATTTATAGAGACAACGGGAGACGTAAGAGCTCGACCCACCCAGGTGGTAGGTAATTGAAATGTGTTTCTTGTGACAAGAAGGAGTTGGAGTTCTACCTACTACTTTTTTGTCTCATGACCGTAAATTACGGTTTGACTGTTATCAAGATTGAGGGATTTTATGGCATGCAGGGTGGCCGAGGTGGGTATAATAATAAGCGAAAAGTCATTTTTCATCCTTGCAAGTGTTTCCGATTTTCATTTCCTGCTTTTCAATAAGCAAAAGCCAGGTTGAAGTGAGTGAGGTGAGATTTAGTAGTAGTATTTTTGGAGTATGGCTGAGGGCAATTAGTACGGATCATGCATGACACTATCTTCCAAATGTGGTGGATCTCATTTTCAGAGTCTCATTCTCCGAACAGAAAAGCTTTTTCAGTTCCCAAAATTCAACATCCGCATTCTTCTTCCCTCGCAGATGCTCATATATTTTAATATGAAACCACTCAAACGAAATTTCATCATACACTCATTTCACATCTCTCTATTCTAGATTCTGGAACGTGAGTTGGTTTCAATTTTATAGTAATAACTAAACTATGAACCTACCACACCACGCCACACCACCACTGCAACCACCCACCCACACCCCTGCATAGTTCGTACTTTTGCAGTTTATTCCTATTTCACAAAACTTATTACATCAAGCACAAAACAAATAATAATTAATTTGCAGAGAGTGGACTTCTCTCAGTTGAAGTCTTACAAGTTCTCAATGTATGTAACATTTAGCAGAGTTACTACTGCAGTTTTGGAGTATATAACAATAAGGCTGGTTTGGTCAGTCTCATCTTTTATTATCGGACGGACGACATAATGTCCCATTGTGTTTATACTTTGACCAATGTGTAAATTTGTAGGATGGTCTTTCTCTGTGTCTTGGTAGGAGGAAAGATGGAGGAAATACATTCTGAGGGGATTTCTGTGGCAAATTCTCTTTTTATAGAGAGAAACCCATAACATTACTTTACTTTGGGTGGTGGCGGTGGGGATGATGGCAGTGGGGATGGTGACAAAGCTATAAAGCGTCTCCAAAAAGACAAGAAAGAAGCCAAATGATCAATGATCACTGTTCACTTTTAGCCACATACATACATACTTCTCTCTCTCTAGTGGAACTGCAACTGGAAGTGAAATTGCAGAGGAAGAAAAATACTGACACAAAGTTAGTTATAATGTGTTCTCCTCATGAAAGTAAAAATCGATTCTCAGAATCAGGATATCAATGGACAATCGAGCAAAGAGAATAATGGAGATCACAGCTTCCAATCCTCAGGGTGATGATCACCCAACTTACCATTGCCTGCCACCATCTCGACAACCAACAAATCAAACAGTCAGCAAGCCAGCCACCTCTCTGTTTGATTTGCGATTGGGGACAGAAATCAAAACATTTATTGCGACTCATCAAATGTCCCAAAAGCCTTTCACACACACACACACTCCAACCAACTAACAACACTCACACTTCCAATCCATATTTATAAAGGACACAGGAAAGAGGAGGTGGAGGCGGATGGATGAAAGCAATACATCAAAAACAATAGTTTGCAATATACATACGTTGTACCTTCTCCTGTTACAAAGGTAAACAAATAACCTTTGGTTAAAGGGTTTTCGAGGCGAAATTGTCCAAATTTTAAAAACTCTCATTTTTCAATAAATTGTAATGTTTCGTCCAATCAAGAGGAAAAAAATGTCAAACTTATGATTAGGATGCATTGGAGAATGAGATTACCTATTTGGTATACGTGTGTTGCTGTATTATTATTATTAAAGCGTGTCTTCAAACTGTATCAAACTCACTATACAATTTCTTTCCATGCCAAATGTAAAAATATCGTTAGCACTTACTTTGACCTTGAGATGAATGACGTGGTATTGCCTTCTTATGTCAACTTTGGACTTATATCGCATTTTGCACTTCATACATAACAGGTTATAACGGTAAGCATTATTCGCATTGTTCATACATATTTTGCCGGAATCGCAAACAGGATATATTGCTTTTCATTTCAATTTATTTGTAAACGTAAGAGAATTTTCCTCCAAATTGGATTCAAACTTGATAAACATGCAGCAGATCAATTCTATTTCCAAAACTTTTATACAATTGCATCCCGTCTTCTGTCAACTTGTCAGAGGGTCGTTGTGCAAAATCTCAAACGATAAGCTTGAGTTTCACACTTTCCCCAATTTTTAATGAGAATATTTAACCATTATGGATTAATATAGTTCTGTAGAATTTAATCTGAGAATGTCACAAGTCTTGACGGGACGCAAAACCTTTTTTAATAGAAAATGAACAAATGACAAAAAGGTAAAATTACATCAAACATTGCTATCATCTTTATCCCCGTCGTCCCGTCCTTTGATCATCGAGTTAACATTCATATCTGTCTTCGACAATGTGTGAAACCCACAAACTTGCCAAACCATAATGACTTTTACTTATTTCAACATCTTCATTTCACACAACTTTTCCAAAATTGGAGATAATCAATGCTCCCTTGGTTTCGCTTTGGATGAAAGCTGGCTGGCTGGCTGGCTGAATGTCAAGTTGGATAAATCTGCAACGAAAGTGTTCAACAATTTGATTTCCGCAAGGGTCACCAGAATGATTTCCGGGTAATTTCTCCCCATGGATTTATTGAACAGTTTTGATTTTCGCATATATTTTGAATAAGTACTTATAAATTAAGTATTGGGTTTATTTCATGCACAGCCATGCGATGAGATAAAAAGCTTTATTAGATGAACAGTTTGAATTTAATTACTTCAATAAATTCAGAAGACACATTTCTTCATTCTTTCATCTGCCCACGCTGCACCCCAAATGCAATACATTGCAAGCCTCTTCCAGACGGAATATATGTATTAAAGCAGAAAAAAGCAGGGATTTTGGGAACAAGCCTTATTCGCTCACACACACAAATGTCTCAAGGGCAAGGGGGAAATATTAAATCAAACGGTTAAGAAATGAGAAGTTGTAATGCAAACTCGTCTGTGAATTGAGTGAGTGAGTTATCTGTCTTCTTCCAGAGAAGAAGAATATGATTATGAGTTACATACATACTGCTGACTGTTGCAAGTTGTAAAGGAAGGAAAGGGCTCATAGTCAACGTCAGAAGAAGAACATTAATAAATTCTCTGTTTGGTTTGATTTTTCGTCTACCCTAAGGCATAGAATAGTTGAATACTTGATGAGATTGTATGACAATGGCATAGTATAATCCTAAATAGTGTTGGTTGAATGCAGAGAGGAGGAGGTTGAACGTGTTTGTAAGGGTGAAAGTACACAATGTAACAAGGTTTATTCATTCCTATTTACTAGGTTTAAACAACTGCAAATTTGTCGACGCATAGATAGATAGATAGACATGATATATGCGTCGTTTCTATTGAAAAACATCAATGATAATTGGAATTGAGTTGAATAGAGCTATGCATTTCTTATTGTATGAATGGCTTTGCTGAGGAAGTGAATTTTTGGTATATATGATGTATCAAATGCGCAGTACAAGAAAAATGCATCATGTGTTCTTCTACTCTATTCTATCTGATCTAAGATGTCAAATAATTTCTTGAAGAGATGATTAGGTGGGTTGGTTTGCTTGGGAGGAAACAGGAAAAGGACAAGAAATAGCTTTGAGTGTAACATTCATGTGACTGCTGCTTCTATCTCTTGGAACAATAAAGCCTGTGTCTCATGCTTGCTTGGTTGCCGTGCTAGAAGCATCATTTTATTATTATTATTATGATGCATATAACAGGAAGGGCAAGTGTTATTTGAAAAGGAGATTCATCTTCATTTATTTGATTGAACAGAGAAAAGGAGTAAATGAAGGAAGTCGTCTTTGGGCAAATAACTTGGGGTGAGGTGCAATGTTCTGCGTTGTAGATCTTCTGGTTTTGGTCTGCTTTCACTTTCCGCTCATTTGTTTTGCTTTACTTGGCCTGCCATGATGTGTATGCTTCACCGGGTTTTGAAAGAAAGATTGGGAGACAAGATGTATAATACTGATTTGGGAGCTTGTCAGAGGTTTCCACTTTCTTGTGGTAAAATACATTCATAGATTCCATCAATCATCGTTGTCTTTATTATGCAAACCAGCTCGAAAGAGATTCAAGAGTGTTTTGTTGTATAAATACGACCTCCAATGTAATGTATCTCCGACAAATGGAGAACAAGACCCTGTGAACTGAGCAACCGCATATTACATGGATATTTAACCAAGCATTGCTGCTTTCTCTCTGGATCAAAGTTTGATTTGGACAAACTCACAGAATATCTCTCACAGTGTCCAAGTGGGTCAGTCAAATTAAGAATGTCTATACTTATTATAGAATTTATATAGAATGCAAGCTTGATGTGACTTGCAGTCGACAGACATTTTCTGGCTTACCGTAATTAATACTGTATACTGCAGTGCTATTCTTGTCTTGAGCCACGAATTTCATTAAAATCATCTCATTTATTTAATTTGAGTACTATGCAATCATAATAAGTAATTCCCTAAATCAGGGGTTATTCTTAGGTGAGTTGTAAAGTAAGGCGAAAGTATTAACACTTCAAAACTTTTGCCCACCTATGCAGCTAGGTATGTATCAGGGCTTTCAGGGTGCAGTGCACTCACCTCACGTTAGAAGTTTTTAAACTTTATTTATGTAGGTTTCACACAAACCATGACGTCAAACTATTATTAATACAACGGTCAGACAAGTTATAAAGTAATTAATTTTGCTACGAGGATCAGGAAAATTTCAAACATCCAACCATTTCAATCTATATATTTTGCAAATAATTCAAACAAACGCAAATCATCAAACAAAAAGCGTGGGTATAGGATTATCTTTTCTAGGATTTCCTTTGTGTCATCAACTGTGTTGAAGCAAAATGCAGAAATGTATCCCCTAATAAACAAGACCCGACGATAACCCAAACAGAAGGATGACATGAATTCTAGGCGTTCTCATCCCATCTCTACCAACTGTCCACCTTCCTGACATTTTTATGACTAAATAAAACCACAGCACAGGTGCTACATCGAGGAGAATCTATCCGTGTTCTTTGTTGTCATGAAATTTCATCTGAAGTTTTGAAATTTGGAATTGACATGACTTCCCAACCATGAGTCCGAAGGGACATCGATCGACCAAATCAAACACAAAACACCATCACATCGCATATCAGATTTGCTGTTTTGTGCACACTCTATCTCCTTGATTACTCAATACATAGAAATACACACAATATGCCTTTTTGAAGTCCATATTGTCCCTTTTTTGTGCGACACGCAATAAAATTCGTTTTTCCAGTTTGAAAGAAAAAACAATAGGAAGTTCAGAAAAATGGAATTACATTTATCCACCTGTATTCTGTATATACGTAGGTAATAAAGTTATTCTACAGTTCAATGTACAGTTACAGTTATAGATATATCCACCATGCAGTAGAATAGATAACTGGATTTATTGCGTCATAAACATTTGATCAAAGTATTTTTTCCAGAATACGAACACGGAAAAAAAAGTTTCATAACTGGGCGCTTGGTTACGAGTACAGAGAGATATAGAGCAAGGTTGGATAAATTATCAAAAGAACAAAACTGAGATGGTGGCATCAACCCCTGTAATTGATTTCCTTTTGTGTGTTACGGTAGTTTTTGGAACATGATGGAAAATCATATGTCCTCTTCTCCTCTTAGAAATTTTTGGATTCGTCCTTTTTGAGACATTTCTGGAACATTGACATTTCATCTGAACAAAACATGTTGGTCGACAAGTATGAAGAAAGTTGCAAAGAGGATGGAACAGACATCGTAGTGAATCCTATTAACCTCTCTGTGATTTGGACCCAATCCACTCTATATTCACCTCTCCACTGGGTTGAAAATTTAATTAGTTTGAGTAATTGGGTATTGAAATGAGTGTTGAGTTGAGTTTGTGTCTATGCACACATCCAAACCATATCCTACTTTCACCCACTTCTTTGGTGGAACATTATTGCAAGTCGTTCGTGTCAGAGATATGCAGAAACTTATTCAAACAAATTTCGAATTACCGTCTTAGCCACCCTCTCTTACTTATTTACGACTGAACTGAACTAACCAACTCATACATATTACACTTGGACAATCAACAATGGAACGGATTAAATTAATTTCCAAAGTCATAGTATCTACACCCTATACCTGCGTCTTTGTCCTTCCAATTTAAATCTGTGCAAAGTCAATGTATGGATGAGATAGACGGGGAACATGATGGATGGCGTGTTGGATGGAATACGTTCAGAGTGGTGGTAAAATAAGTGATTTTGGAGAGGAATATATATTATATATCCATCCTCCAGTCAAGTTTCACAAAATTTTCCTCTTGTCTCAAATCTCATTTCATCTCCTGCTTGCGCTCAGGTGAAGATGTAGAAGAAGAGAGAAGAAGAATATGTGAACAAGAGACGGGAGACACAGACCACCAAAGTGGTGTGAAGTGGAGAAAGCAGGAAACTGGGAGAGCTGGCTATAGCTTTAACATTCTCAGATTGGAGCCAATATTGCCAATGTTCTGTCACCCACACTTGTTCCTCTTCTTTCTTCAACTTTGACCAAATCTTGCTTAAAGACATAAAGGGTTAACTTTAGGGATAACTCTAACTTACAAGACTTATGGTTTAGGTTTATATGCTTCTTCAAACGATATACCTACATACATTCCACACCATATCACACTGCCACCTACCACGAGAGTTGTTTGGTTATACGAACAAAATTGTACTCCTTATTGTTAAAATTTGAGGACCTTGATTTGATCATCATCCATCTCCTACATCCTGTCCATCACCTACCAATCTTCAAAACAACAATAAACTAAGCTTATCTAATAAATCCAACCCACAGGTCGGATATGCCTTTGATGAACATGCTGCAAGGGGGAATAACCAAAAGTGTCCACATAAGGAGAAGTTCAATAGGAAGGATTTTCCGTTAGTAGTCTCTTTGACAAGGGCCGGTTTATGGTGGCATGGTGGATTTATAATTTGGACAGTGGCAGGCAGGACGACTGGACATATTGCTGGTTTAGTTTGAAGCAGTTGCAAAAATCCCTTGTGGTAGACAGAGACGACCGACTGGAAAACAACAGCTACATACGGAGAAAAATAGCAAAAGACGTGTGGGCTGGACCTTGTGTCCCCCCGAATAAAGTAAGATGTTGAATGATTCGTCTCAGTCCACTGATGCAAACTCACATTTAGTCTTCCATTTGTCCTCAATGTGACAGCCTTCATATTTCAAATGAACAACAAGTCCTACATTTATTAAATGTACATACGTCTTAAGACCAAAGGATGAATCAACATAACAACAATAATAATATGTAGTAGCACAATGCATTATATAAAAAAAAAGTTGTACAAATCAACGAATGAGACAGATTACTTTTTCATAATGCACTAGTTAACGTGTTATATAGACAGCTTCCAGCAGTTCATAATAATTAAGCTGTTTTTGTACGCATCGTACTATCCTCTAACGGTTCGTAAGAATCAAACTACATACATCATTATTCTACTGACACGAAGAGTTCTAAGAAGATGGAAACAATGTTGAAAAAGTTGTCACCCTTAAACTTGATCAAACTGCTGTGGATAAGATGTTCGCCATAACGATGATCGTCATTGCCTTGTTATAATACTTAAGGAAACATTGTCCAATTTGGAAGTTTGCATTGTATTGCGACTTTGTGAGTTAAAGATTCTTTTTTCCAGAGTTTAAATCTTTGTATCCTCCGTTATCTTTATGTTGAAAGGTGTTAGAATTCTGGGTCTCCTCCTTTTTACGATTGGACGACGGGCATGTCTCCAGAAGAAAGTAACTGACTGTGAGTAACTCCGTGTACCCAACTTTCTCCTATCAGTCGCTACAGAAATGGCTGAATTTCGATCCTTGCTGCTGTATCTTATCTTAAGGTTGCTTTTGATTTCAGCATTGGATTTTGTCCTATTTACTTTTTTTCTAGGGAGAATTGTCCTGATTCTTCCGTGTCAAGCATGATGAGCTGAACTGAAAAGGAGTTTCACTAACGAAACTAGTTGGTCTTCTTACCATCATACACACGAACTCAACATACGTACAGAAATAGCCACACACTCACCCTCCTTTTTCTAATGTAAGTACATCAACCAGTGGAATACGTATGAGAAGGAAATCAACCAATCTAACAAAGTTTGTGCATTTCAGTTCAACCAAATAACTGGGATCGTGCGGATGGAATTGCTGCGGATGGAATGGAATTCGCCTCAAACTGTTCTTCTACTTCTACAACTACTACATACAGATATCAGTCAGTACTTCTTTTCTCTCCTCCGTTGTCAAAGTTTGTTGAGAACAACTTTCCCTAAAAAACTCAACTATTTGCCAGTAATGTAGTTTTGTGTTTTGGAGTTTTCACTCCTTTCTCCTTTTCCCTTCCTCTATTTTTCCACTTGGTTGGATTGTATTCAAATTAAGATCAATCTTCACTCAGTCAGCTCCTTCCTCTTTTCCTACCCTGCCCAGCCTGCCTGACAAATCTCACACCTTACTTATTTTTGTGCCCACACAGAATCGAACTCTCATTGATGAGATGAATAATTAGAGGCTTAAGTAAGTTTCTGGTGGCAAAATTCAATTCCGTTTTATAACTCGTCCAAGTAATTTGAATTTGCATTTGATTTACTCGCTTGTATGTTTTATAAGTTTGGGTGGTTGTGGGATGAGGGATGTGAGGAAATGGAAAATTGGAAAAGTAGTATTTGCTGTATTTGTTCCATTAGCGCATTTCTGTTGTGGATGGATTCATGAGGAGATGAGAAATTTATGCTTGCAGACTAATTTTGGTTGATATGTCCCTCCTGCTTTCTCCATCCAAATAATAATAACAGGTCGACTCGCACTCATTCTTCTTTCATCGTTAATTACAAAATTTGTTTTCTCACTGCCTGGACGAAATGAAATCAATTTTCTTTGATGAAATAGCATGGCTAGTAGAAGTAATAGTAGAGTTTATCCCACAATAACCATACGTCATCCATACTGCCACAGGGAATAACCCAATATAGGAACACTGTCAACTATATACTTATGAGTAGGAGTCAGAGGAGTAGTAGTCATTTCCCATTTATGACTTAAGTGGAATTGTTTAGACTCAAAATTGCGACCATGTTATATGACACAAATGCAATGTCCTAAAAGGTAAGACGCATATTACGACAGAACTTTATGCAATTCACGCCTGCTGCCTATCTTCCGGCAGTTGGTTTGTCAATCAAAATTCATGATGGAAAAGAAGGCGTATGCTTTCAATTTGTCACATTCGGAGTTGAAATCTCATTTAAATTTCTCTCGAATTTTATCTGCTAGCTTCTGAGAAGGATATTTCAAAATATTGGACAAATCAAAGTTTTCAAAGGAGTTTCAATATAATGGTCTACATTTTATTTTGATTCACTGCGTTTTGAGATAACTTTTGTGTGTAGCTTTCTTGCTTACTGCTTGAAATTGTGGAAGTGTAAATATGAAAGTTTGAATTATTCCAGTCCAACAATATCAAATTAGCTAACGGGCAGATAACTCGCGCTGTTATTGATGGTTACTAATGAGCTTCAAGGCCTGAATCTGGATGGAATTTGTAAGAAATGACAACAACGGAGCAAACGGTGGACACTGATTGGATAATATGAGAGATTCCCAATTTGTTATCTGAACCATTCCACCCGAATTATTCTTTGAATTTTCATTTAAACTAAAATCCTCACTAATTCAACTTGGGCTTGTTTTGTTGGTGTCATATTCAGTAGCTTGTTAACCAGTTTTATTAACTGAATGTTACCAAATTTAGAATGAAAGCAAATTAGAAATACAATTTGCATTGCAATATACGACCACGTAACACTTAAAAAGAGAATGCAATAATTACTACTTTTACGGGAGACTGTCCAAAACTGATGAGCTAAGAGTCAAATGAATTCATTCATTCAAGTTAATGTTCGAGAATCCGAGGTAAATTTACATTTTCAATAAATAAACATAATTCAATTCAAGCTAGACAAAGCTTCCTCGTGTTTGCTTGCATGCCATTGTATTTCATACAATTTTAATCAGAGCTCATTTACCCACAACTTGCAAGGTTGGCATTTATTCATTTGAAAGAGCAGATTGTAGGCAAGATTTAGAGATGTTCTACACACTTGAGTTCATTGTTATCCTCTTATACAACGGGATGATTACGTCTTTCATGATTCCTGCATCATTGTAGTAATGGCCTCTTGTTACGTCAAGTGGTATTTACATTGGCACAACTTGTATACAGAAATCTCATTGAAACTCGATGTTGTTGTTCCTTTCATGAATCCATGTATCTGATTATAAGGAAGGGGAGGATGGAGGAAGACAGATTTAAGTGGATGTGGATATTTACTATCTCTGAAAATAAAATGTTGAAGTGGACAACGACAACGACGACGACGTCGTCGACAAGAGCGACAGTCAACTTTCTCCACTCTGAATCTGAAGACTGTTGCGTACTCTACTCTGTTCTGCAAACTTAAACTCATTGAGTTGAAAGAACAAGACAAGAGTGGGTTCAGCAGGAGACTTCATCTGCATGATGAGAAACCGGAACGAGGAAACTATGTATGTTGCTGCCTGTTGACCAAAAATGTAGCAATGTTTTAGATGATATCATCTCTCCGACGTGACTTTTAGAACGAACGTCACCTAAAAATTTACAAATTATTCAACCAAGCGAAACATTGTCCTTAACCGACCGAGGAATATGAGAAAAAAACGAGTTTGCTTCGCTCTGAGCTTGAGAATAAAAAAACTACATAAAAGAAGGAAGGAACAACGACATGTTCATCATGATGAGATCATTTCTTGGAATTGTGTCCTGTTCTTCCTGACTGGAGTGACATTTTCCTTAAAAAATACAATCTCTAAAATGTAATAAATGTAGGAACGTGATAGTTGGACTTGAACGTTAAATCTTTCTGTATGCAACAATAATGAGGTGATATGACCGTGGAGACTATATCTGCATAACGGAGGTACTCAATATTGCTCAATCTGCATAATTCTGAAACGCTAGGTTTTACTATTTGTCACTCGAGAACAATTTCTTGCATTCTGACATATCATGTGTTGCGCATTACATTATTTTTCATCAAGAGATTTGAATTATTCATATTTGTGTAAATTATTAAAAACACTGGCCATGCAGGTCCTCAACTAGTTGAATGTAAAAAAGTGGAAAGAAAAAAGTACAGATAACAAATTGTATTTTTGTAAATGGGAGAGAGTGATATGTTGTTTTTATTCTAGAAATTTCGAAAATACTGTTGTTGATTGCATGAAGGATTCGGATAAAATGAAAACAAAATGAAGAATTGAAAAACAACCTCAATTTATTGAGACCCGGCGGAGTCAATGAGACTCGAACAACTACCCATATAGTCCCCACCGGCTATCATCTCTCCAACCCGTGAGAATTGGAACAAGGGCTTCGAGATAGCTGAAAAGTTACCTAAAAAGTGAACAGAGTTAAACACGGTGTTCTGTAGATCGATAAAAAAGAGTCGTGTCAGATCCTCCTCGGATGATATCGTCCGTCTCCTTCAGTGATATGACACTGTAAACATCGAAAACTTTCCGAAAATGTTTTTTTAATTATCATTTTACCAATGCAATTATGTATTATTAGTTGGAAGCTTTCGAAATTTAATTCAGTCAGACCGCATCGGGGGAACTAATCATAATTAATTGCATCCATTTCATAAGTTAGTCCCATTAAGTACAGAGAGGTTTGAGCAGGTTAATGATTTTATGATACATACTTCAATAATCACTTTAATAAAGTCGAGGTTTATGATTTTAAAATTGATGAAAAATGAAATAAATCTGTAGACATTATATATTGAGTAAATTTATATTTGTGACGACGAGAGAAAAATCATTGTTTAATTAAAGTTCATATTCATATATATAGAGATAAAGAAGCAGTGTGGCTATATAGTATCATCTCACTAATAGTATATCATCATAGTAATGGATTCAACATTACGAAAACCAAATGCAAGTCGGTTCAAAAAGAAAAAAAAGATATATTTGTGTAAGTAAGATAATATTCACAATTCGTGAGTAATGTAATTAATAATGAAACGTTTTTTTGTCCTCTATTCGCATCCAGAGACCCTTATTTAGTCAATCTTGTACACCATGAAGACGTGTTCAGCTGCAGATGCCAATGCCAGTTCGTTTCCGGGTGGGACAAGATAGAATCCCAAGAACATGAATGTTCGAATGAGAGTGGCTAAAAAGAAATATGAATTATAAGAATTAATGATTTCAAATAAAATTGTATTCCTTAAAAAAAGATTGTCTTCAATTACCTCTGTCCATACGATCTTTTTTGAAACAAACGACGGCATGATGGCATTGCAACTCTTCCTCTGCATACTCCAACAGTGCTACAAACGCCTCTTTCGATGCGTCTGGAAGACACCCGTTGGGCACTTCGATGTACAGGTTGTTCTTAATCAGAATGGTGTCCCAAGTGAGAGTAGTGTGTTGGGTCAAAGGATAGCGAAAAGAGATTTTTATTGGCTTATTTTTTGAAAATTCCTTGTGTTCCTGTGAACAAATACAAAATTGACAAAATTTTGTTTAAATGAAATGCGAGTAATGCAATTACGTGATCAAAAGGGTGATCGGAAGAGAGCCCACTGCCCCCTCCGCCCTCCCCAGTCAGGTCATGAGTGGCATCAGGGCGGACATCACCGATGCCACCGAGGCCCCACGCCGAGGGTCACGGAAACCCTCTCGGACGTCGACAATTGCGAGAGACTAGAATGACCAGAAAAATATTGTTTAACTTTTTGTGTTTCTTAGTTTACATAAGAAATTTGAATGAATACATCACCTTGAGCCAAATCCATTGTTGCTTATCATTTTCAAGGCAGGCATTCCGTTATTAGAAGAAATCAAGTGTTCAGAACCGAATAATGACGATGAATTACTTGTATTCAATATACTACTCATGATTGCCCTGCTCCAGATTTGTTCCTTGTTGCGTAGTTGCTGGTGGTATCTGAAAAAGCACATAATTAAAATATAGATTAAGCATTATGATGTATTGTGAAGTTCAGGCACAATGGCTAATTTGGAATTGCAATTAGATTACTTCTTATTTCCCTACTTGTAACATATATTGGTATTGCCCTACCTTTTTTTGGTTTTAATAAAATCAATTTTACTCTCTTAAGTTTTATTCAGCAATTTTGATATTTTAATTATTGCAAGTTAAAAACAATAACAAAAATTATTTACAAGAACTAAAACATTTGTTGATTTTAGAAAATTGTAGCGAATATTTGTTTGCAAGACATTTATGCAACTGACCTTATCAAGTGAATTTATCTGTTTGTACAATGCTGTATTAATTGCCCTTAAGTTTCTAAGACTTTCCGGATAACTTGATTCAAAAAATTGTTCAAAATGCTGAAAATCGGTTAGTGCAAATCTTCCTAGTCTTCCTTCGTTTATTACAATCTCACACTTATTGTTATCATTCTATAAGGCGACAATGACAATGGCAGCCGCACTGTGATGTGTACCAAGTAACGTAAAAACCAAACTAGTTTTTCAGGTTTGTGCCTAATTTACTTATTTTTAATCCAATTGTTTACCCAAAGCATTATACACAATCATTTGTCATATCACATATATACTTACTTACATACATTCAATTCCTCCAATGGGATAACAAAACATGGCTTCATCACACGTTGCATATAGCATAAATGACGCATTAAGTTTGATTTTAGCCTGTCCAGCCATATCTCAATTCATTTAAAGCATCAACAATGATTGTTAGCATGACACATTGTTATTGTGATACTAAAAATAACTCCGTTATTCCTTACTTACATCAAGGCCTACATGCTCTCATAATTGCAATCCAATCCAAATTAATATGTGTCAGTTAGGCCATTCGACTTTTTTTTTAAAACTTGGATGGAAGTTCCATCATGGAACAGAACTTTAATCTCAAAACATAATAACAAGGCATTCAAATGAAAACATAATGCAGCAAGCCTTCCGGGTTTATTAAGTAGGAATGTTATACGATTGGAAATGAATGAAAAATTAAACAGTATTCAATTCCAAGACTTGTTTAAAATATTTAAAACAAAACAGTCGATAAGAAGACAATTAAAGTGAGCCATTTGGTGGCACCACCTTTTTAAAACTTTCCAGGGTATGTGATAGCAAATGGAGTGATGGGATGGCAAATGACTGAATTATTTAGTTAGCTCAATCTAATGAGTATTGGTTATTCCTTGTTTAAAGAAATGTGTCCAACGACTGCGACTTTTTCTTGGAAAATGTATAGGAAGTGGTTGAATTTAATTTAATACTAACGGACTGGCATTGTTTAAAAATTAAGACGAATGCGACGCCAAATTCCTCGGTAACTTTCCACGGATGATGCAAAATGGTGGCTATTGCATTAATGTGGATGGTAAAGAATTTGAGAAGTGTATGTGGAATGAAATGTTGCTAAATTTTCATGTTATTTCCACCCTACATGCTCGTAAAATTATCATATAACTATGGGATGAAATGGGAGATGTTAAATACACTCAATTCCATACATGTCTTAATTTCAAGTCTTTCTATTCAGTCAAGTCAAATCTTAAGACAGTAGTGGACAAAGAAGACTGAAGTAAGGATGGATGAGGTCTTATCAATAAAATAATATACCATGTCTTTTAAGTAGTTAAGTCCATTCCACAGTCTCTGTCTCTCAGTCATCGTCATCAATAAATGTTTAATAAGTTATAAGTATATGTTGGATGGTACTGATAAGGGGTCATCATCATCATCATATTTCTGACTCTTCACTGCATTCGTTATTCAATCAATAAGCTATATAATATTTATCCCTGTATTCTTATTCTTCTTCGAGAAAGACGAGTCTCTTCACCATGCACAGTGCAAACAAAACTGTCACGTACAATGGGATCTGGTCTCAATTAAGAATAAACAAAAAGAGGACAAATTCTTTCTTAACCAAGTTCTTTCCAGTTTGGAAGATTAAAATAATGACTAATGAACTAAAGTCTTGGTCAATCAATGACGATATTTATACCAATTTATTTACCAATGCCGTCAACTCGTATCAAATTGGTAATCTACGTCTTTCTTGGTCTGTATTAAATATATATATTTCTGTTGATATCCTTTCTTTCCAATTTAAGATAATTATGTCATATAATAATCCCGGATGAGCCCTGCCAGCGGAACTTTTTATAGCTTTCTTTCACAGTTTCTTTCTTAGCTACGATTTAGTGAAGTATATATGTATGCAATATGAGTTACGAGAAAAGCTCGTTCCGTTCTCAAATATAAAATTCAAGAGGTTGCCAATTGTCACATTTAGACGGAATTAGTTGTAATACAAGTGGTTTGGTTACATATTATTATAAGAAGAGTCACGTACGCTTCTTCCACACATCAAGTCAGTATTAATAATATGCTTTATCTTGGCCTTGTGGTCAGTTCTATCTGCAGAGAAAGTTGTATATCTTTCTCCAATCGAGAATTCTAACCAAGCCTATGGTCATTGTTTATTTATGCTATTCTATGAATATTTTATGACTGACATGTGCAATATCTGTGGATAATTTGGGGCAGCTATGTATATATAATAGTTATAAAGGAATCTTTCATTTGCCACGTAGTCTGTGTGACCTATGCCCTTTGTATGGTAATTATGAATTCATGGTGACGACAGAATTTATAAAATTTTAGAAGCCCTTCAAGTTAGTAATAATGAGAATGCGTACCTTGATGATTTGTTGTGTTTTGACGACAGCTTAGCTGATCTTCTTCTTGGTTTAGTTGTGTTGCGAGAGGAGGAAAGCCCAAAGCGAACTAACTGAGTTGATTCTGCAATTCCCCATTAAACACTCAAATAAGACATTGATAATAATGAAGTGTATTACAACAGTAGTTAGTCAGGTTTAGGTTATATCAGTAGTGGAATAAGCAACTCTCTTCTGGCTGAACGACCCTGTTCCAACATTAGCAAGCTGGCTGGACGCAATCGCAATACAGCTTTATCCGCACCTCTATCTCCCGTGACCCACCGTGGTCACTCCTTCTCTGGCGTGCAACCACCACGTTAACTTTTGTGTATGAGCTAGATTTCCGTGGGGAGTTTATTGAATATGATCCACTAGTACCTTAAAGTACCTTATCATGAGACAAGCATTTCTTCAATGACATGTTCAGAATATACTAAAAGCTTTCAGTTCTTTCTATCTTACCCAAGTGTGTATACAATTTCAGACCGAATTTGAGTATATGCTCCAGTTTATCCACAGCCACGAGAATCATGAAGAGCCATATTGTGACATGACATGCTATCTTACATGCGCCTGTTTAAATTCATTTTCCCGTTGTATTTACATGAAACCACTGCACTCTGTAATAAGTACTTGTGCAGTGTCCATGAGCATTTAATAATTAATTATAAGAATAATAATGAAAACGCATGAAATGAATTAGTTATGATAAATAATTAATTATTTGTAGAATTGTTGATATGATAGATAGATGAGAATAAGAAGGACACACACTTTCTTTTTCTTTGTAATATGAAAAGTCGATTGTTACTTTGTGTTGTATCATCGCGTATAATTGGATTACAATACTGTAATATATATATATATATATATATATATATATTTTCAAAAAATACATTATGCAAATGTTTTCCAGCATTATCTATATTATAGTTTGCACACACTAAAAAAGAAACAACATTTAGGAAGGATAGTGGTAAGAGTTCCCTGATTAGCCATCTTTAGCTATAATACAATACACGTGCAGCACAATATGCAGATCACTCCATGTTAACAAATTGTTGTATAAATCAATTATATTAATGTCACAATATACAATTAATTATTATTGAGATAAGTATAGTTATTTTACAATTATTCCTAGATTCTCATTGATTATCTGTTTGTCTGATATATTTGACTATGAAGGAAAAATCATCGACACTTTGTAACACACTAATAACGACCTACTCACTATTATTGCAACTATTTTGCATATGAAAACATTTCACATTATTCTACACTTTGATAACAAAAACCACACGGTTATTAAATTTAAACAGATATTTGGTGTTGTACTCAGGATGTATTATGCTCAATAATATCTGGATTTGAAACAACTTTTTTTAAATCATTATTGTTGGGTTGTTCCACTGGGACTAGAAAAATTGGATATCTTCTTAATAAAAGAAACCATACATATAGAATTCATAACATAATAATAACATAATAATTGTGTTCGGACGTAGATAAATGATAAAACAATTGTAATTAATATTGCTTTCAAATTGGCTTCGTAGCAGCTGGAAATATCAATTCATCCATTGTTGACAATTTGGTGCTAGGCACAAACAAGGAATTTTGTGTTGGTCATCTTCAACTTCAAACTTATAGTCATAGGCTAGTTCTTCCCCTCTTGAAATACGTCTATTGGCAAAGATAATAATTCTGCAGTCCCTGTCAACTTCAACCGTTTCTGCGACACAATTGGGAAGGCATGAGTGGTTAATATATCTTGCTAAGCCTCCACACAGTGTTGCTGTAATTTAAAATAAAATTCAATTAGATAAACATAACCAAAAAGGTATACGTGTAGGCTAAAATGTCAATTACCATCAATTACTCGGTCGTCATCAATTCTAAACATATATATCCCTCGGTTCTGCGAAGAATTAAATTATGAATTTCATGAATTTAATATTATTGATAAGTCAATTGTTTATTGCAAATTGTTACCTGTGATTCATATCTCTTTTCTCTTAGCTCTGCCAATTCATTTCTGATAATTTCTCCAATATATTCTATAACCATTGTATGTCGTTCAATATCACGGGCAGCATAAAGTCCAAGTCCTTGAATTTTAGACCTATGCAGAAAAATTAAAAGTATCAAATAAAGTGTCACCAGCTTTTTAATTTTAAATTTCAGTTACTCACCTGGCTAGGTATACATTATTACGCCATTCTTGTTTCATTTTTTTGTACTGAGAGGACTTTGAATGAACAAACTGTTTGGAGTACGGGCAAGCAGCTTCGCTAGATGATAAAACAGAAGAGGGTAATGATGCCCTAAAAGCTCCTGTCCTTTGAGTGTGAGATCTTTTGAAATGAGTTCGTAATTTGGGTTCCGATCTTGCACAACCACTGGGATTGATTGCAAGAGGAAGCTCCAACAAAGGGTTTCTACCATACTTGAAATTATAATCAGTCAAGGTCTCAATTCCAGGCAGAGATTCCAACACCTATTTTAATTCAAATTCAAGTTGATTTCCTCTCTGGAGAATAATTTAATTATTCAATTACAAATATAAATCTTACCTTAACAATTGCTGGCTCACCGAGCCCAAATAAATCTTCTCCAGTAATGTATCTTGGAAATACTTTGATGCAGTCTTGGGCATTTCGAACTTTTGCAACACCTTCCAAAACTTGAAGCCAGGCACCCTGAGCAGAATTTGATTTCACAACGTGTTCCTTTCCGTCACTTTCTTGGGCCGCTATTCGAAATTCTGGTTTTCCATCCGTCTCATGAATTGAACAAATGTACTGGCATCTCTTATTCGCTTTGGTCATGCTCCAGTAAAATCGAACCTATTAAGGCCATTGCATATTAATAAAAACTAATATTTATAATAATTATAAACGCTTGTAAGCTTACGATTTTATAGCCAACGGGGTAAATATAATGTCTGGTATGAAAGGCATTGAGTTGATGTGGAAGCAACTGCCCTACATTTAAGAAAATGAGAGAACCCACACGCAGCAGATGGTGTTGGTCTCCATGATGCATGACCACAGCCACTTGTCGATTTTCATCCCGTTGAACATAAACACGTCGAATCACAGATAACGATGTTAATTCATTCTCTTTTTCTCCTTTTGGAATATGGATATTGCAATACACGCTCTAAAATGGAATAAATGCCATTTTTAAAGAATTTTTTGCACATTATTTAAAATAATAAAGTTGCACAAATTTTTACCTTGTTTTTATAGAAGGCACATCCATCCTTTGCAGCACAACCGACATGATAAACGGAAGTACAGCGTACTTTCCAGCATTTGACGGATGCTCCGTTAAGTTTGCAGAGAGCGCATGGAACGGTTAGACTTTGTTTCAAAGCCACTTCGACATTAACTAGTGCTCCGTTTTCTGTCTCATAAACTTCTTCCGACCACAATGCACAATTCAAATGAATCCATTTGTCAACATCAAAGTTGAGCAATCTAAAAAAACAAGAAATAAAATAGTAAATGCATAATTCAAAAGATACAAGCGATTGTCATACCTCCCAGGTCCATCTGAAACTCCATCTCCAACTTGATAACATAAGGCACATTTTCGAGTGTCATCTGGTATTTTGCTTGGCAAAACGGTAATTCCGAGTCGATATAACATCTGTTAGAAAGAATAATGTGAATTAAAGATTAGTTCAATATGCAGTAAAAAAAATACCGCGTTTTGTAATGACAAAGATTTGGGTGAGCATACCTCTGTTAATTCGTTTTCGGTAGGCTTCTTATACTTATTGGGGGTAAAGGCAGTTGGTGTGTAATATTTGTATCGAATGTTCTTCCAACTCTTCTTTTCCAAAGTTTCTTCTACTTTCTGTCCAGCGTCAACTGGGATTTGGACTCCAGTATTGGTCTTCTTATCGTTCTAAACGCAGATATAAAAATAATTATTCAATTATAAATGTTAAAATAGACATTTGATTACAACATTACATCGCAATATTACAAATGAACTTGATAGCCAAAATTATTACCGAGTTATACTCCTTTTTCAAAGTTGGTTTCAGCAAATTTCTCGCAGCCCCAGATTTTGAATCCTCAGCTTTGTGACCTTTAGGATCCCCTTTGATACTTTCATCACCATGTCGCAAAGACACGCCATGGCTCATGGAAAACATAACAAAGCAATTTGCACTACAGAAAGATAGTTCCTCTGATGAACTTATATTAGGTGTATTCAATCCTAGATCGGCAGCGTTCTTCTTGATAACATTATTGGAAACTAGTACATCACAGTGTTTACAAAATTTTGCAGTTCCATTTAAAATGCATTGTAAATCAACTCCATCAGTAGAATCCTTTGCTTTGAACGTGAACATTTTGCGGTCGGGTGGAGGATATATCTTTTCAACTTGACAAGTTGGAGTATCAATCGCTAAAATGTTGGCCAGATTCCTCAGAACAAGCCGAACTTCGTCCACAGCTGCAGATGATAATGTTAGAGTAACGGTGATGTTGCCATTTTCTCGTGTCGCAAATGGCCGCAATTTCGAAATAGAGCCGTATTTGATATTGTTCTCTTTGTCCTAAAGTTATATATTAAACGCAATTAAAAATACAATTTGACTGGAAAAGTGTTTGTTTATCTAAATGTATTTACCAAGTCCTGTTGTCTTTTTGCCAGTTTTGCAGCTAAAAGAGGGCGAATTGGAATAGGACAAGCAATGTGTAGCATAGGCGAGTCTCTTAGATGTTGTTTCTTGTCTTCCTCCGTTTCCACGAGTTTTAAACCTAATATGTATATGAAATTAAATAAACATGACAAACAAAGATAATAATAAAGACACCATGGATGCATACATGGATAAAGGTCTGGACTATTAGTATCTCTTGCACCACATTCAGGAGATGACGAACTGACTATTGTATCTGGAGTGTCCGTCTCTCTCAAAGGTGTAGGTGTTCTACTCTCTGTCGGAAGTTTAGTGCCAAAATGTGAGGTTCGAGGAGCAGCAAACTCCTGGTTGTAAAACCCTCGATGGGATGGAGGTGATTTCTCTACTGGTGGTGCAGTAACTTTACCGAATGGTTTTGTGTTATAATAATCATTGGCTATTTTCAAAGAACATCGGCCAAGGATACCACTCAATTCTCCAACTCTTAAATCATATCCTTTGACATTGAGTTTTGAATAATCACCACCACCAAAAACGGGACAAATGTTGTAACTATGTCCCAAATCCGGCTCTACAATCCCAACAGGAGGGAGCTGTCGTAATTGGACCATAAAGTTGTCAATAAACCCGTCAAAATCTTCTTCTGGTTTTCCAGCTTTTCGTGGTCGTTTCTTTGGAACAGCAGCAGCTTGTTCTTTACCAGCCGCCTGTTTCCTTTTAGACTGATACTGCCGTCGCTTAGCCTTCTTAATTTCTTCATCAGCTTTTTTGGTTTCAATAAAGCCTGCAATAGTAGTCATGCATATTTTATAAGTAATTTCATTTATTTAATTTCAAGGAATTATGTGCTTTTCTTACTGGTAATTGGAGCCTCTATAGTAATCGGAGCGAAATGTTCTATTCCCTCCATTTTTGTGACAATAGGCACTGGAATGACTGGTTCTGTAGGTGTTTGAGGTTTAATTTGTACAACTGGGACATTTTCTACAACCTGTGGTGACGCCACATTTACAGGTTGTTGTTGCAGTGGTGGTTGCTGCTGTTGTGGCAGTGGTTGTTGTGACGGGGGTTGTTGTTGCTGGTGCTGTGGTGGTAGCTGCTGCTGGACGATTTGTGTTTGGATTGGTTCCGTCAGAGAGGGAGAAGGACACAGTTGGAAAATTTCGGAATCTAAAGAATTATATATATATTTAGTAAAGGTATCCAGAATGTATAATAAATAACTTGCAATCACCTTCTGTCACTTCATTCTTTACAATCACATTTTCGTCATCATCTAGTCCGGACTGAGATTTGGTATGTCGCACTGGAAGCGGTGCAGGTTGGGGTATTCTCGTGGCAGCTTCAGATAAATTGGAAGTATGGACTGTCGTGGTGGCCGGCTTGGTAAGAGATGTTAAAGAAAATCCAACGTTTTCAGAAGTTTGTGCCGTACTAGCACAACCAGTATTTTGTAGAAGCTGCTTAAGAAGAGCATTTGTTGATTGTGCTTCCCCTAAAGAAAGGTCTTGTATTTGAGACGAAGAGTTTGATTCGGGTACACTTCGCTGTGGTTGAGCAAGAATACTGTGCATAAGTGGAGAAGACTCATCACTAGCCTCTTGTTGTGATATAATTCTAGTGTCCATTTTCTCAAGAGATGAACTCAGTTCAACTTGCAGTACATCAGATTGTTCCTCAATAGATTTTTGAGAATGCAAAGAATTTTCTAAGTCTGTAACGTGGTTCGAAGTAGGTGGGTCCACTGAAGGTGTACCGGACAATAAGTCTCCTGAATTAGTAGATGGCACGGGTTGTGCATTCAACATAGATCCAAGTGAAATAGAATTGGTTAAAATTGGCGAAAAATTAATTTCAACAGAAGGCAAGTTTTCTTCCTCCTTCTTAATTGAATTAATTGGTATTGATTCGAGGGTATTTGCAAGATGAGCAGTTTTTTCATCTGTTTCATCTGCAGGTAGAACGTACTCAGTTCGAATGCAGTGGTTTTCAACTACTGCAGAAGGTGGATGAATGTCAACTTTCGTAACTGAAACTACTGAAGAATTATCTTTCGGATTCTCTGGAACATGTTCTGAAATGTGATTCTGTAGTTGATTATCATGATCATCATTCGGGTAGTCTCGAGAACTTTCATTGTCCTCAGAAATCAAATGTGAACCACTAGATAGATCCGACCCTTCCAGGCAGTTGTTAACCAGAGGGGCCGTTGTTTCTCCCTGTGGATCCGATTGGTTAGACATTAAGGAGGAATCATTTGTATCAGAAATGGTTTCAGTTGAATTCACAGAAGGTGACTCTATCTTATGTTCTGGGGCTTGGTCAGTAGAAAAGCAAGCCTTTGCCGAGGATGTCGGTTTACTTTCGCCCTGACAATTTGATTGATGAGGTGTATCATTCACAACAGGGATGTTACTTGTACTTCCTCCAGCTGGATGTGCAACATTAGGTGGAGACGATGTTGATACTTGCGTAATTGGCGTTTCATTCGAAGTAGTAATTTGATCTACGTTTGTATTGGAGCTGGATGGAGTGTGTCCTGTAACAACTGAGAAAGGATTTCCACCTTTAAGGCCAAGTTTTACAGGGCCATCAAAAAAAGAGAACGTAGGAAATGGAATGACATGGGAATTCCCCCCACCGCCCCCACTGTTCACGTTTGCATTGGTGTAATCGTTATTCATTTGTCCTTGATAGTCACCAGGGTTTTGCATAAAGTTGTGGTTGATTTTGTGAGAAGAAGGACTACCCATGTTTCCCATACCACAATTATCCATGGGACTAAAATGCTGATTATCCAGGGGATTCATTTGCTGTTGGTGGATGTGAGGGTGTTGTTCCATTGGTGGGCAATTTATTGCTCCACTTGGGGTGTGGGGTCTACTGCTTCCAGTGTTTCGAGGTGTCAAAGGGTTGTCAAGAGACCTTTCTGCCATAGGACTAGCACTTCCAATACTTCCACTTCCAGATGGCCGACGCATTGGAGAAGATGCTGGCGAAACTCGATTTTGTGACATCATCATCTACATCAAATGTTGTTAGTGATATGCACAAGTACAGTATAATTATTAATATGTTGATACCTGATTTGGCGGACTTCCCATTGGCATATTACCCATGGGCGAAGGGCTCCGTAGACTTGTAGAACCAGTTGGACTTTGACTTGGAAATGGAACACGACTGTAATGCCCAGCTGGAGAAATTCCAATTTGAGACTGGTTAGAAAAAGTGTTTGGGGGGCGAGCTCTCATCATCATTTCCTGGCTTATTCCGATCCTTTGAAATCTTGCAGTCATAGGATTAACATTTCTAGCAACACAGAATATCAAGTTAGTTCATAGTAATAGCGGCAGATGAATAACATATGGTCAAACGTGCTCACCTCATATGATCCTGTGGCAAAGTAGCCCTCATCCTTTGCATCTGATTATCCATCATTGGTCGATTATGTTGTTGCATTTGTACCATATTGGGATTCATTCCCCTGTTCATAACCATACCAGGGTTTGAGGGGTTACTAGGATTCATACCACCTGATTGCGAAATCATGATCTGATGACCACCGGCTGAGGAAGGAGCCACACGAAAATTTGTCATTTGATGAATTCTACCAGGACCAGGTCGATTTGGACCATCAGGATTTGGGCTAAATTGGGGATCGTCCATCATGTGAACTCCAGCCGGATTTAATGGTCCTCTGGGAGATGTTTGGGACAAAGAACTTGCAGGGCCTGGACTTCCAAGTCCGCTCAACGAATTTGCTAGACCTGTTGGCGTCAAGGGACTAGCCATAGGAGAGTGTTGCATCAATGGAGAAGGTTGCATCGGAGAAGGACTCATCAATGGAGATTGTGGAGTTGAATGCAATGGAGAAGAGGCTGCTCCTAATGGGGATGCTTGAGTAGGACCACTTTGACCTCCTGGACTAATTCCCATCATTTGCTGTCGTTTCTGTTGTTTGGTACGATAGTCCTATAAGAAGTAAAACAGTTATAATATCACCCGAGTAATAATAACTAGGACAAATCAGTTCACAAAAGTAATTACTTACAGTAATGAGCAAGTTGTGCTGCCGAGTGTGCTTTCTTGCTTGATCCAACTGCTTCTGTAGTGCAGGTAGTTCTTTACCGATTCTATCCAGTTCAGCCGAATCATTATCGTTTAACTCGTTATTATTTTTGCGGAGTTGTCGCAATTTGCTATTCAATGACTGCACAAAGAGTAAAGACAAGGTTATAATTAAACACATGTCATTTTAAAAATCCTAACTATGTCTCGTGAAAGCTTACCTTCTTAATTTTCCTCAACTTATTGACCTCAGTTTCGAAGCATTTCAAGTGCACGGTCAGCACATGTTGTTGGCCGTACAACCATTGCTCATATTGTATCTGTAATTGCCGTTCTTGCTCATTTGTAGGATGATCCGGTGGGTTGGGTGGAGCAGTGAGGTGAAGAGGTAATCTGGCAATGTTTGCCGCAGCGGATGAGCCTGGAGGTTGATGAGAACCAACATGTTGGGGTTCAACATGAGATGGTTCCGGTCCTCGCATAGTCATTTGGTGGTCCATTTGCCATTCCTGAACTTGTGGTGGGCCTGCTTGACTTCGCATTCCTACGGTTGGTGGCGACAAACTTACAGGAAGATTTGACGATGAAAGAACATCAGCCTTCAGCCTTTCAAAGTCAAAGTCACTAAGAAGAGGTTCTTCTGGTGCAGCACCAATTAATCCAGAATTTTGACGTAACTGTTCTCGTTTCTCTTGTTCTAAAAGATCTTCAAGTAGCAACGGCTGCTCCTTAAAAGAAATAATGCCCGTTATAACACAGAATTTCATAAACCACACTATCAAAGTGTTAGTATCATATCATGCAAAAATATAGTAATGCTACCAATAATACCACCACAGTGTCTACAGATATTATTAAGAAATTGTGTATGCAGACGGAGAGTTGATACTGATAATAAGGTAACAGAGACAGATAAAGTTACCTGAAGCAGGAGAGTTTTACGTTGTTGCATTGAGAGATGATGGTTAGAATTGGAAAGCATTGCAGAAGGAGAGACATGAGGGAATGGCGGCCGCCCTCCACTCATAAGTCCCCCCACAGGATTCATTCCCATATTCGGGCCCATTATTGGTTGTTGAGTAGTAGTGTTCAAACCACAATCATTTCTAATTCCTAGCTACTCCGCAGCAATTAATAGGAAAAGCATTAGATTAAGATTTAAATCGTTTGATAGTAAGATTGGAAGAGAAACAATGAATCGGCAGATCTATAGTATTTCTCACAAAGCAGATGAAAATTAATTAGTTTAACATACCTGAGGTCTACCCGGGTAAGGGGGAGGAGGTCCTGGGTATGGAGGAGGTGGTTGAGCTGGTCGTAGAACAGGTTGCACATTCACATTCTCCATGTTTGAGGTGTGACTATAGCTCGGGTTGGGAGGAGAAAGCATGTCAGAATTTGTAGAAACATTCATAGTAGTTGGAGGCTTCATTTGTTGAATTGGTGTTCCAGATGGAGTGTACTCGGTATCTTCAGATTTTACGCCCCTATTCATTCAAACATAAGAAAATTATAAATATGTAACCAATAATCATTGTATAAATAATATTGAAATTGAAGAGGGCATCATCCTTACCGTCCAGACACTTCTTTCCTCTTGTCTCGGTTCTCATCTTTATCATGCACTTCCTCCAAGTCTAAATTATCTAGAATGTTGGTTTTTTCTCCACCAACAACAATCTCATCTAATTCCGGATCAGCATACTCCAATATATTGAAGTCTGCACCCATCCCTAATAACTCATCATCATCCATTCCCAGATCTGCAAGTTCGCTAGTATCATGATTATTTTCGTTGTGTTGCTCCTGTTCCAATTTTTCAAGCTCTGCTGTAACACTGTCCGGTAGTTCTTGGTGGTCACTGGGAAGATGAGAGGTCATTGGGCTAGGTTCTGACATTGATGATGGAACACTTATTTGTTGTGACATAGTATTTGGTGGTACTCCTTGGGCTTGAATGGAGGATTGTGCCGTTGAAGAATCCTGAGGATTTTGACCAGAAGTGGCAGGTTGTAAGGGTCTACCAAGTTGTTGGGCAAGCATTGACGGTGACGAGACGATGCCACCCCCTTGCATCTTGGATTGCACAACGAGATGTCCATATGGGTCAAGGGGATTACGAGTAGGCTGAAATTGGTTTGGCTGACTTGTGTGAAAACCTTGGGGTGTGCGGACAGGTCCACCGAGCATACCTCTTTGTTGAGGCAGCATCATCCGAGCTCGTAAATCGGGAGGCTAAAATTAATAAAAACGTTACCATTTGCAATATTTTTGGACGAAATATTTCGTCATTCCCCCAAAAATTATCCCTCGAACATCGTCAAAATCTCAATTTGACCAAGAACCCTCACTGGAGGGCGTTACGATTACGATAAAGAGGTATCACCTCTTAACTATACATTATTAAATAACTTGCTTGATTAATAACCTGCTGTTGTGAAACGTTCATTCTGAAATCACTGGGTCTGTTCATAGTTTGCATATTTTGAGCTAGTCCAGTTGACATTCGCGGATGACCAGGCAAATAGGGTTGTCGGAATTGGTTCATATTCATAGTGTGAGCATGTCCAGGTGGGAGTCCTCCAGGGATTGAGTGTCTTATTGAATTATTGTCCATACTGACAGGTTTCTGCCATTCTTCTGAAATAGTGAACCATAAAATCAAAACCATAACACGAGGAAAATAAAGGTGGATTACTGTGCCAGATCGGTGACATACCTTGTGACCACATACGCGATGTATTTTGTTGAGGTTCCATGCTTGAAGGTGAAATTTGATCTTGTTCCAACTTTTTGACTTGTTGTCGTTGGAGTAAATCTCGTAAATGTTGTCGGGTTTCTTGACCTTGTGGCGAGGCTAGTGGAGCTCTAGCTGTATTGCCAATGTCAGTAGTATCATTCTGATTTCCAAGTAATTTTTGGTTGTATTGCGCAGCATCGGGAGAGACTAACGTATCTGATTCGGGAAAGCAATTAGATCGAGTATTGTCTTCTGGTATTTGAATGTTATTATAACTCTCGTTCGTATTTGATAATGCCATTGAAGGCTGAGTGGGAAGAAATTGAGGACGGTTGTACACAGGAGATCGTAGAACATGTTGACCAGGAGGGACACCAGTTCTTGGATTAAACATTGGGCTAGATATCTGACCCGGAGGGGCCATTTCAGATGGCCCTGGCCGTATCGACATTTGTCCCATCGCCGGAGGCAATTGTTGATTCTGTACTTGAGGAGATTGAAGTGGAGAAAGTTTTTGATCCTGTGTTTCATTTTATTTTTAAAATTATTAGATGCATTCTGCCATAAATCAAATATCAAAATAAAAATTGACGTACTTGTGACATTGAAACATGAAGTGGTTGTCGAATGTTATCCGTCCCACCAATCAGCTCATTTCCGGGATGACGAATTGGGCGTAAAATCCCTGGAACTGGACCCGGAGAGAACGGAATTTGTGGGTGTTGGACAGAATTGGGATCCTTTGATAATGGATCCTGTAACTGGGACTGCTGTTGTCGAAGAGCTTGCATTTGCTTCCAATGTCGTTCTTCCTGAGTTTCCACTCTTGTTTTCTGGTTGACCGTAATAACTTTATCCTGATCCTGAAATAATAAGAAAATTAGTTGTGGTAAAATATTCCACCTACAGTAATAACCAGGAGTAAATTAACAAAAACTAGAATCAAATCAAATAATGTAATAATAATAATTAAAATACTACTAATAATAATAATACTAATAATATATTAACATAAAAATTCTTCATCATGAGAAATGAATGAAGGGATATCGCAGAATGAATAACATGCTCAATAATAAGTCTTCTACAATTTAAATAGGAGATCATACAACTGATACAGCATAATTACATCAGCCTTTTTAGAATGATGACTAGGGTATGACCGAAGACCATGCTTGTAGCGATAAAAAGTAAGTAAAACACTAGTTTACGAGTGAAATGATCATGTCACGAGGTAAGCTTCAATTTAACTGAGCCAGGCATCAATTAAAGGATTGTGAAAGCATAATAATAGAAGAAAAGTTGCATGGGGGATGCACAGTTGTTTCACGGAGCTGGGAAAATTGTTCCCCAAAATTCTCACCATTCTAGACGAAAACCCACTGCACTCATCTTGACTTAAATCTGGAAGGCTTTTCATAATTTCCGATGGTGTGAGTACTTTTATATGCTGATCCACAAATAATTGTTTTTCATTGTAGTAGTGCTTGTCTGATGGTGATTTAGAAGTGCAAATATTCTGAATCCGTCGTTCAGATTTAAGATTCACGTATGGTGCAACAGGCGATGATGGGTGGGGATAACATAAGGGTGGGAATTGAGTACTGAAGCTGTTAGGTTTATCGTTAGTAGTGCAAATATTTTTCCCCTCATTGCTAGAAGGTGTCTGTGGGGAATTACAACCCTTTGGAGAAGTTTGAGAGTTTTCAGGTGAGGACATCTGTGCAACCTCCTTCTTAGAAGTTGATCCATTGCAAATATCTTTTGGTATCTGAGACGTGCACGAAATAACATGATATAATTTCAGAACTATGCGTTGTCTAACAACATATAAATTGGTCTGTACAACAACCGTTCTATAATATTATCCTTAATTAACCTATAGGAAAAAAATACATTAACTAATCTCACATTGCATACCTGCTGCGCCTTTTGCATTCGACTAGCCGCCCTGTTCTCCCGAGCCTTTTGCAAATAAGGTGCACGTTTTTCCGTAGGGAGTCCTCTCCATATTTTAGCAATTTGCTTTGATCGTTCCGCCCAACCTTAAAAATAAATCGGGTAATAAATAAATAAATAAACTTCAAGAGACATGGCAAATGAAAACACGTACTAGCATAATCCCGTTTCAGTTCAGGATGGTTAATATTGGCATACAAAACTGCGGAAATGGTAGCACTGTGTCCCAATCCTTCATCAGCTTCCCATTTAAGAATACTTCTTTGGTTATAACTGCTCGGCTGATCAGAATCTTCAACTGGAGCTGGCCATGGACTTGGAGGTTCTGAGAAAGCCGGGCTGAATTGTGGACTGCTGTAATTTGAAAATATATATTGGTTGAGCTATTTAGTTATCTTGTGCATGTACGCACATACTAGTAATCATGTAAAGTGTATAAACTTACTTGCTGTATTCAGAATGGTATGGGGAGGGAGGGGGGAAGCTAACGGGGGAAGCCAAGTTTTGTTGAATTGCTGTAGGCCTAGGCACAGATGGACTTCCTTGGGCTATTAGTAAATAATACAGAATACAGTAGATGTACCTCCAGCTACTTCTTACATACAAGATTTGAAATTTACAAAAACAAGAAATAAAATACTTACATGAAGGAGGCACAACGGTGGATGGAATTATGGGTGGTGGAGCACCTGAGGGAGTTGTTGGGCCTGGCGGTCTAGGCCGAGATGGCGGATGGGGTGGTACAGCGGGTGCAACATGGAATAGACCTTCTTGGGATTCTTCTACTAAAACACCTTTAAATATATCTTCTACATCTTTGCTATCCATGCTTGGAAGACCAGCAGAATCCATAGACTCTAGGTTGAATTGAGCGCTAAAGAAGTCAGTCAATTCATCTTTGTGATTATTGTCATCCGAACAAGAGCTATGCAATTGGGTTGTTCCATCCAAGCGTCTCCGATTGTCGGACAGGTCAGCCTCCGTTTTAATGCTCCTTTCATTCATGATAGTATTCACTAAATCGTGGTCCAATAAGTCAGAAGGCATGGCTAGCAAATCGATCCCTTCAACTTCATTGGCCTAAAAATTACAGTGATGGTTACGTATAGATAGATCCCCTCACATATGTATATAGATAAAACATAAGTGGCTAAAAAGTATAAAAAAAAAAAATTACCACATGGCTTTTATTCGGCTCCCTTTCCTTTTCTTTCTGAGACTGATCTGAACGTATTTTGGACTTCATGGACTCTAACTCTTTCAGTTCCTCCTATAGTTGGGTGGAAAGTGTTAAATTTATATATTCAGGTCAAAATGTGTATATTAAGATGTTATTTGTTGCACTTTATACCATGGATAACTTGATGGTATTTTCGCTTTTAAAGTTTTCAATAACAGGATCTACATCTTTTATGGATGAAAGATCAATGTCTTTGATAGGGTTCATCAGTGGTTTGCCAAAGAAAGCCTCCTAAAATGAATGCATAAAATAGTAATTAGCAAATTACTATTTTCATGAATACTAAAGGCATAAGCCACACCGTCCTTAATATATAATAAAAGACTCAAACCTGCAAATATGTTGGGAATGTCTCAACAAGCTTGTTTTTAACTTTCCGCTTTTGGGGTTTCCGTTTTGGTTTCTCTCCGTCTATCAAAAGACCTCCATATTCTAAGCTATCCATGTCTTCCTCTTTAAATCTTGGTCCACGTAGGCGCACCAAGAATCCTCCAATACCTAATTTTTGTAGGTTACGTTGTTTCTTCTTGGAATCTTTGTCTAACATATACAGATAAACGTATTAGAGCATGATTCATTACCAAATATGAAATGATAAGCGTACCTTTCTCATTGTCAAGTTTATGGAGATCTCTCATTGGTCCTTTGTCATCTATTATAAATTATCACGCAATGAAATAATAGCAAGGAGTTCTGAGATTGCAAAACACTATAGAAGTACTTACCCTCTCCAGAAACAACAGATTCTATTGCAGCTAATATGCCAGCCTCCATATCAGATATATTTGGCATCTTTTTCCTTTTCTTTCTAGGCAGGTCTAACGTAAGGGACTTGATTTGATGAACTCCAAATTCAGAAAGATAAATGCCATCAATTTCCTGTTAAAAAGATAAAACATAATACATAGATAAATTAAGTTGTTAATTAGATGCTAATTTATTCGATGAACTTTACCTGTATTCGGCTAATGCCATCAACAAAAATATGATTGTTGTTGGGTTTCACTAAACCATCTAAAACAAGTATGTTAATACATTCGTTCAAGGAAATTATAGAACATTATTTATTTATTTAAAGGACAAATTACCATGAGTTATAGCAGGAGGCTCCCTTTTAGCGGCAATCTTGGGAGGTGGGCGCAAATGCAGTGGTAACGTCTCCATCGGTCGGCACAAAATGCATATATAGTGTCCATCGGCACATTTTTCAGCATCTTTAATGTCTTTTATCATATCACAAGTTCCATGAAGCCACCTGTAACGCAAATTATTATTTTAGTCATAATATGAACGATAACACAATATAGTTAGTGGATCCTTACCTTTCACATTTTAAGCACTTAATAATGAGATCATTTTCCGTATAATTCACATTGCAAACTGGACATTGAATTTGAGATGCACAAGAACCACATTTCGTATAGTTTTCAAACCATCCACTACAACGCGAAGAGTTGGACCCGCAATAATGGCATACAGCGCACCTGAATCAAAAGCAATGTTTATTGTTTATTTCCAGTCAATATTTCTTAACATTAATCAACATCCACAATTATTACCATTTGCACTTCCACGACCCATGTGGAACTCGCTCCAAAGGTGGCTCAATACAGTATATATGAAAGGAAACGTCACATTCGTCACATAAAATTAAGCGCGACTCGTCATTACGCTGCCCACATCCCTCACAAACGGTACAATCTAAGCACCTCCATCCCTTCAATAAGATTACTTTGGTAACCTATAGAGAAAAAAATTATTTGTTTAGATTTACACTAGTAAGGTGATTAGTTTAACAAACTTACTTTCACATTGACACAATAAGGGTGATAGCATTGGCCACACTAAGAAAACAAGATCAATTGCATCGTTATTGCATCATTCTTAAAATAACTTTAGTGGTAGCAAGTAGTAAAAGCAAATAGAAAGTACTAACTTGAGAACAAGAAATAAGACGACCCTCCAAGTCGCTACCGAAAGCTCCACACATGACACATACATCTTGCTGCAAAACGTAGTCATCTCTGGATGAGCACTGCAGTAAATAATTTAAAAGAATTATTAAAAAAACTTGGTTTCATCTTGAAGTGTCTGGATGGGAGGGATGGTTTCATTATTGGTTTGTTTCATTATAACAACAAAAGGATTATTTTAAATATATTTAGTTGGTATTACCAGCACCATACGGTTTTCTACTCCAGGTTCCTCGTCTTTGCTGAACCCATCTGAAGATGAGCGCTAAAAAAATTTAAATTATATCATATCATTATTATGAACGACCGGCTAAGCTGACAAAATAAAATAATTAATTAATAAACTTACGCTCATGGTCCCTCTTGGACTCCCAAATAGCCTCAACTTTGGCTTCGGGCCCCGTTTTTTGGTAAACTCATTAAATTTTGTTTTTCTTCCTACTGTAGCTGGTCCCAGTTTTTCTGCAACTTTTAATCTTCCCGTCAAAAACTTTCTTTTTTGTAATTTTTCAATCCCAACAAAATGCTTGTCTTTGGAAAATAATGGTGTTTGGAAAGGCTGTGGTGGTTTACATTCATCTGACGGGTTGGATGTCAAAGACTGCAAGTAAGAAGACAAGAAAAAGCATATATAGAATCAAGATCAAGTATGGATTGGACAATCAATAAATAAATTAGAATATTACTTTTTCCAACCATACGAGATCATTACTATTCTCCGTCCCAGGAAATGAATCATCTTCCAAAGAAAGTAGAGAATCTTGGGAAGTAGCACACATATTATGATTGATTCCATCTTCTGACTCGTCCGACCTTCTTAGAATTGAAAGAACTTTTGGATTTCCTCCTAAAGTATTGAGACCAGTTCCAGATGCTTTACATGGCACGCAAATGTATTCATAATCTGGATACAATTCCTTCTTTTGCTGATAAGTTGCTAAATCAGCTGCAGGATCACAGGTTCCATGCACGTATTTTTTGCATTGGTTACACTGTAGCATGAGCTTTTGCGCAACATGACGATAAGCTCTTCCGCATAATGGACATGCCAATCCCTTATTACGTTGCTGGTAGCAAGAATCACAGACTGAGAAGTTAGCATGCCATCGTGAAGATGGTCCAGAACCAGGAGTTCGTGCTCCACAATCTGTGCACATACGGCACATCTAAAGAGTAAACAAAATCAGTATTAATTTTCCATTCATTTTCTTTTATTAAATACAATATGTATATATACATACCTTGCACTTCCAACTATGCTTAGGAATTGATGACAAAGCTGGTCTAAGGCAAAATATGTGATAGGTCTTATCGCAAGTATCACAGGCTAATAATTTGCCTTCTTCCCCGGCTTGACGACAAGCTTGGCAAACTTTACAAGCTGGACACTGCCATCCGGCTCGAATTCCTGAGAAATTAATGATATAGAGTTTACATAAAATATTAATCACATTATAGTGCTAATTATTAGTCATTGCTACAATTTACCTGGGTCAGAGTTTAAAGCCATGCAAGAGCCGTGGTAATGTCGTCCACAAGAAGTACACATAACCAGAGATGTAATATCATTTCTAGAGTCACATACAGTGCAGATTCCAGAAATTTTCCCTGCAAAGATCAAAAAAATGAGAAATGTATGGAATTTAATACAAGACAATCCAACTACTACATCCAACCAAATTAAAGCTTTATGTATGTTGTGGTAATTAATGACTTTGGTACATACCTGATGCATACAACGGCTCGACATGTGATGAACATACAGTTGTTGTTGAATCTTGAAATGCACCACTGACAGCCGCACAGGGAAAATGTAAAAGCACATTACATCCATCGGCTTTGCACATAAGTCCTGCCCCAAAATTTCCACAGTGTTGACACCGTTGACTAAAGGATCGGAGGATCTCAACTTCTAAATTAGAAAATGTGTCATCTGATTTCTTCTCCACACCATCACACCAAAGGGCACAGTTGTAATGGACAAAAAATACTCCTATAAAAACACCTTTTTATTTCATTTCATTCCAACATTCAAACTATTAATCAACATACCTAGTCCAGTATCAAACACAGATTGACTCTCGGGTTCTTCCGAATGCCCACAAATCTCATCAACTGGTTCATTCAAACTTTCTAAGCTACTTTGTGAAACTAATCGCCTATAAATAATTAGTTTTGTATGAATAATATGAAATATATCAATATATCAAATTCATTGATTTACTTTTCAACGTACTTCATCTTTCCCGATCCTTTTTGACGTCTTGAAAATAGTCCGGGTTTATGATTTTTGTCAACAGCATTATCTCGTTCTATTCGACTCTTTGGCGCAAGCGTTTTTAATACAGTAAGTGCATCAAATCCTTCCGGCATATCCAAACGAAGCAATTCTCCTTGTCCCAGCATACTCCTTTCTCCCAAGTTACAAAACCCGCAAACCTTGCCAGGCCTATTTAAGTAATGAACACAATTCAATTATTTTTTAAAATAGTTACAACTTGTATACTTTCATACGTATAAAAAAAGTACATACCACAGCTCGGGAAACATTGAAAAGTCATCCTGTAACTTTTCTAATGATGAGGCAACACTGCTACTATCCGATTCCGCAGTATCATCAGTTCCACGGGGTGGAGATTCCCCTATGGATATATCGGAATTCAGCGGGGTTGAATTAAAATTAACTAATGGAGCAGACAGATCGGACTTTTTTCTTCCTCGAACACCCCTAATAAACCACAAAAAAAACAGCATCCAAAGTTAAAGTACAAAGTAGTAAATCATCTTATACACTTATATTTTTCAGTATCTATTTACCCTAAAAAACATTTAATTTTTTGATTTGTAGGAGGTCGGGGGGATTTAGATAAGCCAGGAAAATCTTTTCTAGGTCGTCCAGGCCCTCGTTTAAATTTGGTTCCCCCTGCTTGAGGAGGAATTAAGTAACTTAGAACTCTATTTCCTAATTCAAAATCCGTCCCATCCATTGGACTAGAATTGGACATCTTGGGAGTTTCAAATCCTTTAATACGTGTGGAATCCATGTTTAACGAATTCTGAGAATCTGAAACAAATATCATTAGAAAATAAAATTGTGTCCTTTTTATCACCACTTTTAATAATATTTTGTGTCTTTTCATACGAGAATCTCCCGAGGAATGACCCAAATCTTGAGAAGGTGGTTTATTTGATGGACTGGGAGGAAGAAAGGGTGTCACCTCAGACGGAGGCATAGATGACAACTCTTGATGGAAGATATTCGAAGAGATTGTCTTGGAGTGGGGAAAGGATGGGACATCTCCTCTAATGTCATTTAATGTTGAAGGAAAGGAGTCCGCATTGGTCACAAACTCCCCACTGTCGGACTGTTCCGCGAAAGTTTTCATCACCGATGTCTCCCTGGATGTTGAATCCATCCCAATCTCCCTCTAAGCCATCTATGGTACAGCCAAATAAAATAAGTTAGCTTAAATCATCCAATTCGTCAATTTGCTCTAAACGGCAAAAACATTCCAATCCACACATCAACATTACACCTAAATCGTTTAGGTTCGACAAAATTTTATTAGACTGGACTTTGATGCATTTCAAATTGTAAGACTTGATTTGATTATTGAATCTTTCTTCTCAGGATTTAGATTTAGATGTTGATTTTAAAGAGAATTCTAAAATCCTTAATCACATTTAACAACTTTGTAATCAGTGTAATCACACTTTGAAGCGACTCATCCAGGAGGATTCGCCTCTTTTTACACTTCTTAGAATATTGCTAACAATGTTATTCTTTGACAGCACAAAACATGGTTCATATACAAATAATTGTTTTCTGTGCTCTGTCATGTCAATCCAGGGAACAATATCACGATCCTGCTGAGCTTCTTCTTGGCAAAACTACTAAATTGGTCAAATTAATTCTAACATGTTTAGTATAAACCCTTCTTCGTTTTAAATTATCCTTTAAAACGAGTCTCCTTCATATTTACTGCATGGTTGGGTTTGGTTTGGTTGTTAAATTTGCAAACTTCTCAAAGTGTACATAAACAAACTGCAGCTTCAAATCCTTATTTACTTAATTTATTTGCACAATTGACTTGTGGTGTTGTTATCCTTAGGTACTTTTGAGTTCAAAAGGGTTGAATTTCTTCTCATAATTTCATACTTGAATATTTCACAGGATTCATGTCAGTCATCACACTTTTATACAATACATTACAATCGCCCACGTTTTTCCCACATAACTCGGACCTCCTCCCATCCACCCACACTGCTTGTTTTCGACAAGTGGTGTGTGTGGTGTGGATTACCACCATTGAGAAATGATGAGACGAATCTTATCAAAAGGGGGTTTGTTTTGAAGGTAAGACCTTACCATAATATGTTTGTTGATGTTTTTCATGTTGTTAATATTGTGAGGGGGGGTCCGTCTTGTTCTTCTTGTCCTTATATTTTGGGAGGATAAGATTGTTGTGGCGCTGGAGGCCGCGTTCTTGTTGTTGATGGTGTTGGTTTAAAGAGTTGGTTTGGTGTTGGTTGGTTAAGGTTGGTTGGTTTGGTTGGTGTTGGTTGTTACTGTTTGGAAGGAAGAGATTTGATTTGAGTGGGATCAGTGCATCGAGCTTCATCCATGCCCTCTAGATAGAGCTTCTTCTTCTCCTATAATCCATCCTGCCTGCCCGACTCCCACTACTACTGCCACTATTAACTGCAACAAAAAAAGTCTTCCAGCAAAACCCAAGCTCTGCAATTTTAACACGCTCTCTTATTAATCCATCACCACCGTGTATGATGTAGTGGCAAATAACATTATTATAATATAACAATAAAACCACATAGCAATACCATCATCATTACTAATTAGTTAAAAGCAAAGCAATACGCATACCCGGGATTGATGGGGATGAGATAGATCCTGTGAGCATAGCCAAAGCCATCAACGATTGGTACCCAGCATGATGATGGGGATGGTATGAGTCCCGGCGACCCTCCAGCCCACCCACTTGATTTGTAGGGTTCTTTCTCCCACTAGAATGTATAGGACAATGAGCGACCATGGTTGTAGACAGTAGTGGTTGCTGGAACAGAAAAAAATGCTGTATGATATTTTGGTGCTTAAATTCAGTCGATTTTAAGAGATGCATGGACAACTAGACACCTGCAAGTTTCTGTACATGGAAATATTGAATGCGAAGATTACACAAAGATTGCACTAGGCTCTGATGTAATAATAATGAGTCACAAGATATTAAAATTTGGATTTCTTCGGAGGTCCGATCCGGGTGAAACTGTCTCAGCGAATGAGTAGTAAATATTATAAATGGTGATTCTAATCACTTCCTAAGTTTGGTCCTTGCTTTATGGGGTTGGAATTATTGGAAGTTTGCTTGGAGTAATATAAGTAAGTAAAACTTTATTGGACAATTATGATGCGAGTAGTTAGTAGAGACTGCACATTGCATATCGCAGAAATTTGAGACATCAACAAAGGAAAGGGGACACCACATACGATACATTGGTCTCTCTCTGCTACCGTCTACCTCGCTCACATTGCTCGTAAATTTGAGCTCTTCTGCTTCAGACCAATATAAAAATCTTATGAACAAGCCTGATCAATATTTAACTGTAATGTCAAAATCGTTCATGGTTAAGAAATAAAAGTGGTGTATCAACTCAAAGGTTTCGTTAACTTTGGATTTAATTGCATTCTTGCGTAGGCCACAATATGTATATACATGCAAGTATGTAGTCAGGAATCACGTCATTGTAAAATCTTGATTGTGTCAATAAATATGCGATTTGTCATAACATTATTATATGTTATCGTGATTATGATAACATGGTTGTAAGGTATCACGAAGTTATACATTTAGGAGATGATGTATGTATGAGGTATTAATTAGTCCGGCGTTTCAACAGAGACTATTGGCACCACGGGTTTGTTCAATTTTGAAGCTAAAATAACAGTTTTAAGTTTATGTGATTGAGACTCGGATGTCCCAGGCTCAGTCGCATTGTCTCTTCGGTTTTCTTCATCTTGATTTTGAACACTATATGATATATTACAATACTCTTGAAAACAGGGACACAAGTCTAAAATAAAGTGGCAGAAGCTTTTACGTATTCCAAACCACCCTAGAAGACAAAGAAATACAACTCAATTTGAGACATGAACAACACAGGAGATATGTTATGAAATTTGAGTTGGTTTGCTTACACTTATTGCTACGTTTATTATTAAAGGACATTAATATCAGTTGCGCAAAGGTGAGACATAGCGGTGAAATCACACCCATGTAGCTAATATTTATATCTCCATCCAATTTGTTCGTTAAGAGTACCTAGAGGAGTTATTAGACCAATATTTATCATAAAATAAAACCATGAACGTAATTCGGGTGGATCATACTTGAAAGACCAAAACTGGGACAACGAGAAAAGTATGTCCAATCGCTGCACTTGTAGAATTCCTTCGCTGCTCTGCGCTAACTTCCGGAGCCCGAAAAATTATGCCAGCAAAAATTATACTGTATAGGACTCCAACAAGTGAAACACAGAGAAGAATCCAACTTGGGACAAAAATAACTTCCCATGTCCATTGAATGAAATTGTCCAATCGCAAAGCAAGGAAGATGAATTGTAGTATATTGACCGAGCAAAACAACTCCAGCTAAATATATTTGTAAGATACTTCAATTACTCTCGTCAACCTTAACTCAATAATTTACACAACTGTGTGTATTTCTACTTACATCAAAGGATCGGTCGTTCTTCACAGCCCAAATGCAAATAGCAATGGATATGGTAGATATAAAAATCAACGGGATAAAAACCAAAATCCAAAAATGACGCTGCGATTCTAAATTATCGCAGACCAAAAGTTCAAATAATAAAAGTAACAGGTGCAGAGAAAATGTGATAATCATCGCTTTATATTGGACATAGGCTTCCCCCTCGATTCTATAAAGTAAAAAATGTTAAAATATTCTAATTAATTAATATTATGTAACGGCTTCATTCAATCCCTCACCGATAGTGGGGATGTATCCACCAAATTAAACTCCCCACCACAGCCCCCAAAACAGTGAAACCTTTCCACACCCAAATCGGTGTGAATATGATCCAGTAGCTCCATGATATTAATCCATCTTGTCGTAGAGCCAATAGCACCGTGAAAACAAAGAGGCAGGAGTATACCAGAAATTTGCTACATACAAATAATAATATAATTATCAAAATTAGTATCACATTATCAAAATTCCATTCATGCAAGCTTTGATTCACCTTGGGTTACAATCCTGAGAAATCCTCTCCACGTTCATCGCATGAGATTCGAATCACACGAGAATAAGACGGTCACACGTCACGCTTATTTATTTAACTTAACAATTAGACAATCTTATCGTGACTCCTATACTCTCAGTTTCTCCATCAACTAAAGTCTTCCGTCCATCCTCTTGAAATGATTGACACTGCATAATATTTATTTATTTAATTTAAACTAAAACTAAATCTGCTGCTGAGCACTGATGAATTCATCCACATGATTTAATGTGAACGCTGACATCAAACACAGAACCACCAAAACAATTTCTTAGAACATGGGTTTAAAAAAACTGAATTATTTTATGTCAGAATGAGTGTGGAGTGTGGAGTTGGCTAGTTTTAGTAGTCAAATCCTCCCATAATCTTTTATCTTTGGTCAAAAATAAATAAGATTTATTTGGGTTTCTTTGATAATAATAAATTATAATGGTCTGTATCTGAATAAGTAGTTGTTTCGATTGAATTGCAAAGTTTTAAAATTTATATTTTTATTATGTGGTCTGTGGTCTGTAGCGTAGAGAATAGGTACTCTTTCTGGATCTTCCTTCTGATCATAACAAAACTGCCGCCTCTGCTATGACAAGACTATTACGTTGAACGCGATGGATATTCGTTTAAAAAATCTTTGATTCCAAAAATGTTAAATGTTTCGGTAGAGTTTATATTCATCCAACATTCTAAATTGCAATGTTCAACACCTCATAGCATTAAACCATATATATTGTAATATTACAATATAACGAAAAGGATGGACAACTTTATGGCTTAAAACATTTGTAGGACACGTGGAAAGAATGTGTAACATTTTATAAATAAGTTGTATATTTCCACAAAAATACAATAAACATCAAATTCAGTTGATCAAGTTATAATGGCTTACTTAAAGAAATGTTTTGGTAAACAGTAGGTTGGCAATTATTACTTCTTTTTAACTAAAAATAACCTAAAAATAATGAATGTCAGTCTTTTCTTGTAACGAGAGCTCAGTTTTTCATCCTTCCTTTATTCCTCTGGACAGAAATTATTATTTCAGGAACATCAGCTTAGCGTAACCCTTCTCAGCCTGTTTGTCTTGTAACTGCTTTTGATGAAGCTACAATTACAGAAAGATTGACACCGCACTGAGAATAAGGAAAAACAAATTAATTAATAGAAAGAAACTAACTAACCTTTCGGTACAAGTCATCAATATTTGCATTAGCGCCGTCGATGGACTTTGCCATGTCAATATTCTTCCGAGCAGCATCAAATTCATTTAGCTCGGTGTGGCATAATGCCAACCTAAAAAAATAAGCAATTGTTATCACAATATTGCATATTTGTGTATTGAAAATATCGATTTACCTATAATAAGCTTTCAGCTTCTGGATGTTCGTCAATCGTAATCCGACGGCTTCGACTAAGACGGACTTTGCCTTTCGAAACTCATTTTCGAGAATGCGACATTGTGCCGTATTTATCAGTAACGAGTACAAAAGCTCTGTCATCTGCGCCAATTCCTCCTTAACAGGGGTTAAAATTTCTTTCACCATCTTCATTCCAAGTTTGTACCTTGAGTAAATAAGGTTAAATAGATATTACCGTCTTCGAGATTTGTATTATTAGAACTTACTTCATCCTTGCAGGTTGATACTGGCGTTTATTATAAAAGTCATTGCCGTATGTTTTTAGCTCCCTACAAGCCTTAATCCTTTCATCAAATGGAAGCTTCGCTCGCTCGTCAGGCATAAGTTCCCATGCATTAAGACTCTTTTCACATCCCTCAACAATTTTCATGATGGCGATCTTAACCATGATTGTAGTATCTAAGTATTAACAAATTAGTATCTTAATAACAATTAGTAATAATATTAGTAATAATATATATATATATACTTAAATGGATCTACAAGACACTTACTCGGAGGAACCTCTTGATATAGGCCGAGTTTCCCGTAGCCATACTTGCAAGTTGCTAAAAATATAGCACATTCATATTGGTTCATGCTTAAAAGCGCAATGTCAAGTACAGGGATAACATTTCCTGCCCCAATTTTGAATCGAAAAGGTCCCCTATCAATTGGATCTTTTGTTGTATCTATGATCTTTTCCTCCCTTAGGGTTTCATCCCCATCCTCATAACTTATGATATAGTCGACGTATACGATCTGCCCCGGTTGCATTTTTTCTCCCGTCCCATGCATCAAAACCTGTAAATAAATTGCAATGAGCAAATTAATGTTGACTACTACCTCACCATAATGTAATGTAAAATATTTTACCTTCTTTTTGATACCGCCATCATCCGTAATGTTTATCATACTCCGAGCAAAATCTTCAAAACAGTCACCAACCTCTTCTTCCCGTCGACGCTTAATATCACTGAAGTCCTGCGCCAAGAAATCCTTGAAAAGAGCATTGGTCAGCTGTTGCGGAGTGCAATTCTGATGTCTGGCCTTTGATAGTATTCCCATGGTTCCAATATCTTGTTCATCATCGTCATCGTCTTCATCACCTGCGTTGAGACCCGTTCCATCATCATTAAAATGAGCTTCAAACCCTTTCCCAGTTCCAGTCGTATTCGCCACATATTGATTGCTGCAAAATTCGAAATTACTTCAAAAATGAACTCCACCTCCACCACTGAACCAAGAGAAACTAACTAATAATAATAACTGACCTCATATTGAACCCATTGAGCCCTCGAGACCTCATCCCTGTGGGGATTCGATCCACGTCATAGTCGAATTCATCTTCAGAGTCCATCTCTCTTCTCAATATTTCACAAACAGGGGGAACAGGGCAGCAGGAAAGCAGGAAAGCAGGAAAGGGAACAATTAGGCAACAATAATTTCAACGCCTTTTTTCAACTAATTTCAAATTTTGGAAAGAATCGCTTTTGTGTGTGTTCGATCTGCTCACAAAAAAACAGAAAGAATCGAACCTGGCAAAATAATGTTGATAATTTTTTGAGCCAAATCACCCCCGCGTGTTTGCTTTGTCTCACTTTTCCCTCTCTCACTCAATCCAACATCAGCAGCAGAACAGAATAAACCATGCTCTCTCGCCTGCATTCGTTGAATGGGAGCATCCACACTGCATTTACTCATTTTCTAACCTATTACTTATCCTACTACTTAACCTGCTACTCAACCTGAAGAAATGGATGGATGCCCCTTGCCTGAGATTTGTGCTTGGGAGAGGGTAGTGGTGCCACCTGGAGATTACATTGTGCATTGGCTAGTCCGGCGTGCACGTTGTTCACACACACATTCACTCACTCGCTCATTAATTCACTTCTTCTTCATCAAGTGAACTGCCGGTCTGGATTTTGTCCTGAATACGACAAATTGAATTTCCTCACTTATCTTCATCGCCATGGCTGTGGGGAAGAATAAGGGGCTCAGCAAGGGAGGCAAAAAGGGAGCTAAGAAGAAGATGTAAGCATTTCTTCGTAATTTTGGTTTTTGGTGTAGTTAGAATGATGGGTGTTGAATAAGGTTGAATTAAGTTTGTGTGACACATTGTAATTGATGGGGAACTATTTGTTTGTTATAGTATTGATCCATTCACGAGGAAGGATTGGTATGATGTGAAGGCGCCTTCAATCTTCAAGGTCCGACAGGTCGGAAAAACTCTGGTTAACCGAACTCAAGGAACAAGTAAGTGGGAGGAGGGAAGGATTTATTTAATTTAAGAGGATGTTGTGTTATTTTATGCAAAGGGTTGATTGAGATTGGATAGAGGATTTATTTGGTGAATGATTTGTGTAATTTCAGAGATCGCTTCTGAGGGTTTGAAAGGTCGCGTGTTTGAAGTGTCGTTGGCCGATTTGCAAAACGACAATGATGCTGAGAGGTCTTTCCGAAAGTTTAAGCTGATTTCAGAAGACGTTCAGGGTCACAACGTGTTGACCAACTTTCATGGAATGAACTTGACTACGGACAAGCTTCGCTCTATGGTTAAGAAATGGCAAACGTTGATTGAAGCTACGACAGATGTCAAGACGACGGATGGATTTCTTCTTCGCGTCTTTTGTATTGGATACACGCATAAAGATCAGGCTTCGAAAAAGAAGACTTGCTACGCTCAACATACACAGGTTAGTGGATTTGGTAGCTGGAATTATTTTAATAGAGAAAAATGATTTGAGTTTAGTTCTTGTTCTTATGCCATTTCTGTCTTGCATTATAGGTAAAGGCAATTCGCAAGAAGATGGTCGACATCATCACTAAGGAAGTTAACTCTAACGACATGAAGGAGGTCGTGAATAAGCTAATTCCAGATTCTATTAGCAAGGACATTGAGAAAGCGTGCCACGGTATCTATCCTCTTCATGATGTGTATATCCGAAAGGTAGAATAATTTATCCCTCACAACAATTTGCGACGGCAGTTCAACTAAAATAATAATGTGTTATTGTCTTTTTCATTAGGTGAAAGTTCTGAAGAAGCCTAGATTCGATCTGTCCAAGCTTCTGGAAATGCACGGAGATGGTGGAAAGGGAGCAACGGAAGAAACTGGCGAGAAGGTGGACAAACCCGACGACTACGAACCACCAGTACAAGAAACTGTTTAAACAGCGTTAATTTTGGACCATACTTTTTGAAATAAATGCCGTTTCTTGAAATTTATACTTGATTTGTTTGTTTCAATTGTATATTTATTTCATCTACATTTCTTTCTAGCACTTTGACATTCACTACATTTGATGCATATAATTCAAGTTACATTTATAGCATATTAATTAGTAGTAGTATTCCTTTCACATTCATTTCTATTCCATTCTATTTACAAGGGATTGAAACAAAACAATGCATGCTAAACACTAAAGTTAAAAGAATACACAAGTTGTTCTCTATAAACATTGTACTACACAACGACACACGGAGAAGATGAAAGAAATCTTGCCCAACCTGCTCGGTACAAAGGGACAGAATGAGACAATTTCACTCGCTCAATTAAATCTCACACTCGCTCAAAAACGGAGTATAGCAAAATGCAGATTTTATTCTCTTTCTGCTTTCTCCTAACAACATTCAATCTCTATTTTGCATACATGAATAGAAATGGAATGAAAGTGCAAATAAACACCACATAATTGCGTCATTCATGTTTGCTAGCTAAATTCATTATTAATTGAATACTCTGCTCCTGACTGACTGTGACTCTGCTGTACTGGTTGTTTTTCATTTGTGTCAAGATTTCGTCTCATGAATGAAAAGAAACGTTAACGGCCACCGGTCCACCACGAGTCTATTAATTGGTTATCAATGAATATGACCAACCAACCCATAATTACGTGTGTACCTATAATTAATTAAATCTGTGTGTGGGATGATGATGATACCTCACTCAATTAATAAATGAACTAATTGATAATTGTGAATTTAGTATTTTGGGATCCAGTATGAAAGCATCATGTATAATGGAAAACTAAAGCTTAAATCGATGGTAACACTAAAGTGAAAACTAAAGTTCTTAAAAAAATACAGGTTAGATATAGAATCAGAATGACTTGTTGAGAATGAATTGTTCGCATTCACAGATTTTAGAAGCAAATTATTTCTGTACATAAATATATACAACGGCCTTTTAGCACACTCATTTTCATTTGCTTCATCATTCCATGTAAACCTTGTGCATGGGTGGTGAAAGTAGTCGATTCTGCATATATCCTGCTGGTGGTGGAGGTAGCTTTATGACAACCAAAGGAGAACTTTGATCAGATTGATGTGCATCTGAAGTTGCCTGAGACGTTCCAAAGTGTTTCAAACGTGTAGGACTAGGAGGAGAATGCAGTTGTTCATCCATCAATGTCACCAAAGAAATCCCAGAATCGTCCCCTCCAGAAGACTTCTTTCTCCTCCCACTGTAAGTTTCAAATCAGTATAAGATTGTTAGAGTTAGAACCAAAATCTCATCTCAATAAATTCGGGTTAAAGTAATTAAATAATAATCATCCTCTGTTTATTCATAAAAACTGTAGTAATATCAAAACACTTGGTTTTCCTCATATTCATATTTACTGCTAGTTGTGTTTGTGTATCAAAGCTGTAAATATGAGAAAAGAAGCATCGAACTGGCATTAAAAGTATCAATTAATTTGCATTTAGATGATCCAAGTTGTAAGAACAGGTTCAAAAGTTGATGAAGCCGTAAAAGTTTTAGTTTTGACTGAGATGGTGTGACACTGATGACTGAAACTACTACCACTATACTTACATGTAATTGAAGTCTATGAGTCCATATCCTGCAGAGTTTCTTCCCCCGACCCTACGAGGACCCACGCCATATTTGTGAAGAGCAAGTAACGTCTCCAGCTCTGCGATGCGTTGGTCCGACTGTCGTTTATGTCTGCAAGCAAGCAACAAGGATAATTATAAAAGAAAACTGGTTGACGTCGTTATTCACATCATCGTCAACATGGTATGTATGATGATGAGAATAATCCATATTATACATTTTGTTTAATAACAATAACATGAAATCTTACTGGATATGCAGCGGAACAGCAATAACAGAGTTGGTTGCGAGTATTAAAACCCAGAACAAGACAAAAATACGATGCATCATCATTGAAGCGAGGTTCTCAGTAGTACTTCACACTATCAGATCCGTTGTGGTAAATGGGAAGAGAGACAATGGAGAAAGCAACAAGAGATTTGGGTTGCTTGTCAATGATTGTAGACAGAATAATCCTGGTCACTATTCTGTTTTCACAATTCTTCTTTTTTCAGCTTTGATTTAACCAAAACTACTCCAACTTCACTACGTAAAAAATCAAGTATAAATTCTCTACGTATACTTGTATAGAAATCTAATTTGTAACACAAGTATTATCAGAACACTTCTTAATAGAGTAATCAAGCTGCCTGGTCATGAGATATTTACCATTACTTTAATAATTACATACGTAGCATTAGTATATTGTATATTAATTAGTGTTTGAATCAATTGAAGTGCACATGGTACTTAATAAATAATGTTACATTTTGAGTCTCATTCTCGTTTAATGAAATTATCCTGATGAATAAATGCAATTCATAATGTAATGGCATACAGAATGTATAGACTGATGTGAGCAATTAATTACTTAATGTATAGAAAATAATGGTAACAATACAAGGCATTTGGCCTGTCACTGAGTTGTCTGGATATAGGTACATAGTTTATATGAAGAATTATATACAGAATATTCTATGTTCAATGTAACTTTGACTCAGTCTTTCTGTAAATGTATATTATACCACATTTCAACTTAATTAATATGCAATTTAATTTCGTTGACCACATCAAAACCACCATGGCTTCGCTCTGAGCTTTGGTTTCTAGAAATTTTCCATTCCAAAAAGTGGGATTCACTCAGTTCAGTGTCAACCTGGAGTAAACTTATGACTATTGACTATACTGACACTGACTATATATAAGTAGAGAAAGACACATTTCATTTCCTGTGTAGCAATTTCATTTATTTTATTTTATTTTATTCTACTATCATATCATAGAAGAAAGGTTGAGCTGATTCAAGCATGATATTTTATTTTATAATCGCTATGTAGTAAATTATAAATATCTCAGTACCGAATTGTGATAACACTCACTCAGTCTATCACAAGTGAGTTTACTTTTTAAAATGAGTGAAAATGACAATAAAGCAGAATTGGAGTGTAATAACACAGGAACCAGCTTTCTTTGGGAAATATGTAGTCTTTCACAATAAATAATATGACGTAGCAATGACTGTAAGCAGTGGTTTGTCATGCAGTGAGGTAAATGGAAAAGTTGTCATTTTCCATTAGAATCAAAATCTTTTACTCGATTTGATGCACATATTGAGAGGGAAGAACGGAGCACATACAGCACTTCAATAATGCATTATTGAAATCCAAGTAATGTTACTAAGAATCTAGTGAATGAAAGACGTCAAATCAATCCCGCAGAGAGGAAAATCATAACATCATGCCGAGATGAGATCGAAGCAGCAGAATTATTGAATTGAATTAAATCATTTTCCTCCAATTTTGGTAGATTTATTTGTGTCAAGAATTGGAGAATTAAATGAAATTTTAAAATGTGTTCTATTTTGGGAGAGGGTTAACTGTCAGTCAGCCAGTTGGTGGCGACCACAAAGCGTAACAACCCCTAGAAGTTGTGTCAAATTTTCAGGATCCAGAGGTGTGATGGGCCAAAACACATTACGAAATATATGTATAATTTTATTCAGCAAATTGCGACATAATTTTGCATGTTCATCAGAAGCTTTGAAAATAGCCAACAAATTGTCAGTTCTGAAAATTACATTGCCAATGCTCTTTTGCAGGGGATGTCTCATTTTCTCATGTTGCCCCATTGAACCTATTTTCACTTTGACAACTAGCTACTTTTCTTCTGATGGTAATTACAACATTTGTTTAATATTTTATGATGCAAGATCTCCTGTTACATTATCATGAAGTATCGAAACAAATATTAAAAAAGGCAACCTTGCTTAAAAAAAAGAGTGAACTAGAGATCCATCTCTCTCGTCTCCCTCTCTTTTATAAAGTGACACAAATCCTTTTTTGATTTTACTATAATCTATATGCCAGGATTCTTGTTGTGTGATTCATCACGACTAAATTAATTATGAAATTGTTAAAAGGTTTTCTTACCTTAATCCTTTTTATATATAAGAGAATATTCTGTATTTCACATTGATTTCTGGTCGAAGAAAGCTTACTTGCACAAACCTTCGAGAGGAATTATGAGACAATCTTTCTTATGTTTATACTCATGCATGAGTTGCATACGTAATTGAAAAGTGACGTTGTTGTCACACTATAGGCGACTTTACGTTCCAAGTAGAATGTATCAGTAAGGAAAGCTATATCCCTTCTCCTATGGGATTGGTATGAAGTTAAGGAGGGGTGGTAGTGGGTGTACGTATGTATGTACTGCACTACTAACTGTTGCTTGAAGTGCAGACGGAGGATGACTGGAGAAAGTAGAGATGATGGTCAAGAAAATAAGTTCTTGCGACTTTTGCACCCTTTTACAAAATATGACAACCGGTGAACAAGGAGTGAAAGCGAATGTGTACCGTAGCTTTACTCAGTCAGGAGCACGCTCTCTCAGGGAAATCTAACTTTTTCCAATGCTCATTCATCCACTTTCTTCTTTTACCCATGTTCCACCTCTTACAATGGCTTAGCATGAGTATCAAACAGTGGCTGTGACCACACGATACACAAATACGCATGGTACTGGTACTATTATGTACTACTGAACTGTACTACTTTGCCCCCTTAAGGATTTATGGGAATCTATCAATAGGAAATGATTCCCAGAAGGGCGATGGGAAGGATATCCAGCTTGTAAACTAAGTAGGGTAAAACGTCCATTCAGAAACGGAAGCTTTTTCGTCACGGACGCATTTCTTTTTAAAACTATTTATTTTAGGTCCATACAAACTAACAATAAGTAAAAACTTATCCGAATGCGTATAATAAACATGACGCTCAACGAAAAGAAATAAAATTGTTTACAACTTGATAGACTTCCACCCACATCCGTTCAACTCTCATCTAACTCATCTGTTGAGCATTTAATGGAATGCTATAATCTGAATACGAGTTCATTTTGAGGCAGTCACACTTTGGATGAGAGACTTATCTTGTCATCATCTTTGTACTAAAATCATTTGATGGGATACACCATTAGGACATTTTCGACAATTTCCGCTCAATATTCACTGCGTATATAAATCTGCAAATGAATACACATTCAGTTCATTTACGTTGTCATACATTTAACACTAACAATTTATAATATGTGGTTATCATCACTGAAATGATAAATTTAGGTCATTTCGTCCCTTATTAATTCGCATGGAGAGCGAAGGATTTAGTAATTTAATAACTTCCTTACACTCTAGGAGGAGGCTTTTTGGGAGAAAGCACTAAGCACATCATAAACAAATCCATGCATAATATAAATCCCACATGAATCAATAGTCTGGAATATCAAAAGTCAAGAATACTTACACAATTTTAATGATGGTTTAGCCTACGCATGCCTTGGGTTAGCTATACGCGAATTAATATTCCCTATTAAGATTGTTATTGTTACTATGTATTATGCCTTTCTCTATTATGATTGACTATGGTTATGGTTATCACATAACATGGGAACACAACAATGTAAGTAAGACAGATTTATGGAGATTTTTTGTCATTTTCCATGGTATAATTCGTTTTCGGTTTCTCTATATGTTAAGAATAAAGATCAAACAATAAATATATACCTATGCATGCATATACATATATATTGAGTTCAACTTCTTCAACTCGAAAACGCAGCAAGCACGGCCGGCCGGAGAAGTAATTATGACGAATCTTGATTACCCGATTACAGGTGTGCATTATTAAATGTTCCTTATTGCATAATTGATAGGTAATATCTACAATATAATAGTAAAATCACTACTAATGAACAGTTGCAATATAGTAATATTGCATAGTAAACTCATACCGGAACACTGTATATTCATATTAATGTCACACAAAACAAACCATCGTACACATATTAATACTTGCGCTTGCTCTAAATTCATTGCTCTAAATTGCATTCATTGCTCTAATAATTCAATCATGTATTTCAATATAAAAAATTGATTTTATTGAAAGCAATCATGATATTGTTGAAATAAATAACTAAATAAAATTTAATATAAATAAAATTGCTATTATAATTTAGGGGAACTAAAAAAGCATCTATCCTAAAATTTAATATGGAATCCAAAAAAGATAAGTACATATGTTGTGTGATGCATTATTATGAATTCCATGTATACTTCTTACTACTCATTTTTATGGTCGGAGAGAAAATATTTGTATTTTTACAAGTATTAGTACAAAACGTACAAACTAAATAAGGTCATGGTCAAAAACACTATATATGTACATCAAACATTATGCATAATCATATCAATAATTTAATTTATGAATAAATTTAATAATTAATACTTTATCACTTTACCTTTTCTTATTAATACTAATTAATAATAACTAATTAAAATATTGAAAGCGCATGGAAAATAAAGTACTGAAATTAGTTACTTGAAATGAAAGCAGAGACAAAGAGCAACACTGGTCGTGGATGGGGGCTATGCAACCACCACTGACTACAGCGGTTGTCTTTGAGCCACGTTGTAGCAAAGAGAGAGTTTCATTCACCGACCCGCATGTTCTTTTTTCTTGCTTTCTCTCTCTCCATCCACATCCACTCCACCTGCTTATCTTACTATAGTCTGTCCTCTTCCATCCATATCCATCACATCAGCAGCAGCAGATAACCACCCCCTTCGCAGAGAGAGAGAGAGAGGACATAAGATAACCGAGCCCCACTGCCCTCTCTTATCCCGTGCCCCTTCAAGAGGGTAGTCTGTGTGGGTTGTGTTGTATACAAAATTATTCATTCGATTGCCCAGTGATCCAATCAACGTGTTGTTGGTTGGTGTTTTGGATATCCGTGGCATTTTTTTTAACTATCGTTCGAAGATGGTAGACTAGACGAGCTGGAATTCGGGAAAAATGCTAAAATTTTAATGTAACCTCAACACACTTGGAGTACGTCAAAACATCATGGACGAAGGGGTTTTGCACGGCTTGGCCAATCCGTTGGGCAATCTGGAGGGCCACATGAAGGTCAGTATATGGATGAAAGAGTGTGTGTGTGGGGGGGGGGGGGTGGGGGGAGGGTGATATTGGTCTAAAGACGAATGACTCATTGGATTTTCTTGTTGTTTTTTAGGCCCTTAACTACTTTGAGCAGCTTAAACTCTCTGACACCGGTTGGCAACTATGCGTCCAGTACTTGTCAACAGGAAAAGTAGTGGAGTCGGAGATTCATTTTTTCTGCTTGCAAGTCATTGAGAATTTTGTGAAAACACGATATTTAACATCCACGACTGAACATCTAAATATCCTGAAAGGTAAGAGTTGACAATTAATTATTAATAACAATAGAATTACATAATTTTTTAATTCTATCCTGAAAGATTTTCTATTCCGCTGGACTGGAATGCAGGTAATTGATGATGAATGAGTTAAAGAAACTTTAGTTATGGAGTGTAATGTAATATCATTCTTTTAACTTCAGATTGTGCAGCCGCGTGCCTTCCTATACAACAAAGTTGCTCAGATAATAGCTTTAATTTTCATTCAAGATTATCCGATGAAATGGCCTAATTTTTATGACGATCTTTTCTCAACGATGGAGTCGGGTGGAGAGGCTAGCGTTAATATGTATCTTAGAGTCTTGCATGCGATTGATACGGAGGTGAGAAACACTCTCTGGGTTTTAAATTTTTTAGATTGTGGATGAATAATCAAATTAATTTATTATTTTATTAGATTGCTGACCGAGATATTATTCGTACAAATATGGAACTACAGAGAAATAATTTAATTAAAGATTCGATGAGAGAAAGAGTGGTCGGTCGGTTGTCAGATTCATGGTACCGCATTTTGGTAAGTTAAAATTGTATTTCTATAAATGTGCAAGTTTGTATATAACTTGCATTGCTTTACAGACAACCTTCGATGCCTCCAATTCCGAAATTGTTTGCCAATGTCTTCAAGTGATAGGAAAATATATTCTATGGATGGACATCAATTTGGTAGCAAATGATCGTTTTGTTTCCGTACTCGTCAAGAATCTATCCGAATCTGAAACCCAAGACGCGTCAGCAGATTGTATTCATGATATAATTTGCAAAGGGATGGACCCAGGTAAATATTATTAATTATTAAAGGACTAAATTATTGACCTTTCATTTTTTTCTCCGGTGGTTGTTACCCAGTTTCAAAAACAAAACTTGTGGAATCTTTTTATTCTGTACTGACAAATGCTCAAGTATGGGATGGTCTAAAAGTGAGTTTGACTACACTAAAAGCTACCTTTTCCACTGTCTTATTGATTTTTTTATTAATTTAGAATGGTAGTATATTTCTTTCAAACTTGGGGAAAATTGTCAATGCCATGGGCTGTACTGTGATTGACGGGTACAACAAGCTAGCCAAGACGGAAGATAAACATGGAGAAGTTTGCCAGCTCGTATTTCAAGCCATTGAGAATAAGGTTCCTTTGACGTTGGAATTTTTAAAGAATGAAGATGATGACGCCTCGGCATCAATTTTAGATTTTCTAAGAGATTATTTGCATGTGAGTAAAACTTGCATTAATTGATCTTAATTCTCATAAATGGGGAATAATCTCATATTGCGAATTCCAGCTCTTGAAGCAATCTCAAACCCTGACTGAACAGCAACATAAATATCTTCAAATGACGCTTGAAATAATTACGAGGAAGTTACAATTTGACGAAGATTATAATTTTACCAAAGAGCGAGAAGCAGAGGCGGATTTTCAGGAATTTAGGTACTTTCACAATCTAAATGATTTTTACGGTCGAATATATGAACATGTTCTTGAGTTTAATCTGATGTTGCTTTCAGAAAACAACTTAAAATAATTTTTGAGAATTTAGCACAGCTAAATAAGATTATTGTGACAGAACACGTCAAAAACATATTAAACATTGCGATACATAACTGGAAAGTACTTCCATTTCATGTATGTGTTCCCTCGTGTACCACCAATAAGCTCTCTCTATTTCAGTTTAAATTAAATTAAAATGGCTTTTTATAATTGTAGGAATCTGAAGTAGCGTTATTATTAATGTATTATCTCGGGGAGGCGGTGCCTACGGCAGGAACAGCACTGTTTACCTCAGACGTGGAGAAGTCATCTCCGATGCAAATACTTTTGTTGCTAATCATGAATTCAGATATTTATCTTCATACTCATCAAGCTGTTGTTCTTCAATATTTTGAAAATGTCGTGAGGTATTAGTTTTTGCATAGTGTCACTAATTTTGTTTACACAAATTATTGATAATCGTAATGTTTGTTTTTGCTCCTGCAGATACGAAAAGTTTTTTGTATGTCATCCAGACTATATTGCAAGGGTGCTTGCCAGTTTTCTCAAAGAAAATGGATTGTTTCATGTCGATAAGAGAGTGCGATCGAGATGTTCATATTTGTTTTGTCGCTTTATTAAGTCTGTTCGGTAAGCCTTGACAATTTTCTTATTGTTGTTGCTCTGGATTAAACTGTAAGCTTCGCGCAGGTGCCACATTACAGGCCAACTCACAAATGACATAATACACGCAATACAACCACTATTGGCTTTGGTTACTCCTTCCAAATTTCAATCTACAGAACCCTTGATGTCATCAGACGACCAGCTATATTTATATGAAGTAGTCGGTGTAGTCATTATTTCTGGAGAGAAAGGGAATGAGGTGAGTTTAAGTTACATTTGTGTTAGATGTGTTTTGTGTTCTAAATTGTATTATCCATCTACCTAAAAGAAAGCCGAGTTAATGCGAAAAGTTGTAAATCCTTTGATTGAAACATGTCGCCGTATAACAGAGGAACTTGCTATAGAGAAAGATCTACATCGACAAGAAGAACTAGCAAATGTAGTAATGTACGCACTTACGTTTATGCATATAATGTTGTACTCATTCAGCGCAATAATGTAATGTTTTTCTGAATGTAGTCAAGCAATATCCGTTACTAGCAGACTGAGTAAAGCATTTAGCACGCAATTAACTATGAAGTCCTACAATTGTACCTCACTATTCCTGGAAGCTTTAGAAATTTTTATTCACTCCGTTCGGGTATGTTATTCCTGAGATGAACTAATAAGAAGTTGTAATAATCATGAAATGATATCGTCCAGGTGGCACCCGATGCTCAACAAATTGGCTTGCAAAGCTGTGTCAGACAATATTTACATCGGATGGTTGTTTGTTTGGGTATGTTTCATTCATCATTTCAATCCACCATATTATTCTATATAAAAAATTTAGAATTGCATGATTATTAATTAACATTCTATTTTGCAGAAGAAGAATTGTTACCATACATTCCTTTAGCATCACAAGCTCTATTAAAAAACTGTGATTGCAAAAGCATTCAAGAGTACATGCCGCTCATCAATCAAGTCATTACTAAATTTAAGGTTAGCACAATTTGGTAATCATACGCATTTGTGTGCTTTTATTATATGCTTTATTTGTGGTAGAAAAGTCCTTTCTTCCTTTATTCTAATTTCTCATTTGATTCCCATTTATAACTTACTACTATCTGTCGTGCTCTAGCAGTGATGTTTATTTTCTTTCTACTTTCTTATGTGAACGGGAGCTTTGAAAGCTTGTAAATTTTGGATGTATAGTTATCATGGATATTCCAGAAAGAAGTTGTGCCCTTCTTGATTCAGATGTTTACTCCAATGGTACAAAGCGTATTCAGAACTCTCGCTGAACCAATTGAATTGAATGATCAAATTGCTACTAGCGAACGACGAATGCTACAAAGACAATACTACAATTTCATAGCTACTATTGTTACAAATAATGTGACAGAAGTTTTATCTGCGGAAGAAAATGCAGGAATTCTACAGCAAGTAATGCTCAGTGTTATTCAAGGCTCAGTAGAGTTTCCAGACCCAGTGGTATTTAGAAAAACAATTTTCTACCTTCTTTGTATATATGACTAATATTGATGATTGCTTTATTTGTAATCAGGCCCAACGAGCTTGTTTTTCAATCATGAAGAAGTTTGTGGAGATGTGGGGCGGCCAAGACAATCCGGAGGGCTTTATTGATTTTATGTATAAGAATATCCTCCCTGCTTGCTTCATGGCACCTTTGAAGCCACATTTTGACATCAGTGACGCACAAACTGTACTTGCCTTAAATGAAATTGGAAATTGCTTACTGACTATTTTGCAGAAGAGGGTATGAATTTATACATGAATTTACTCATGCCCATAGTTTGTTAAAAAAATATGGTTTATATAAACTATAGAAAGACGAATTCCGTGTGTACCTTCAGACCCACTATTTAACTACGCTTAATTTGCCCGTTCCGAAAATTTTAGAATTTATCGAAGCTCTTCAGAGGAATCCAAAAGATTTTAGACTGTTCTTGAAGGTATGCATCAAAAGTTTCTGTTAACTTTGTGCTGGATGTAAACTAAATTTGTTTATATATATTCCAGACATTCTTTCAGCAACTGAAATCCGCCTTGCCTTAAGAATGTCATCTAGAACCTAAATTTAAAGTAGATTGGTTATAATGTTATATCGTATATACAGAATAGTAATCGACTAGTTCGTAAAAAAATGGAAAAGTAACAATACAGATAAATTTAAATTACTTTTGATATCGTTATTTAAATTTTTACAATAAAATGCGATACAAGCATCTGACTCTTGTTTATTGCTATTAACATAACACCAATATCTCTCTATTTTCTAATGTACGTATACCTGGTGGGAACGATCGAATTAATTGCGTGTGTGATATGGAAAAACTACACACAAGTTGATTGATGCATTTAAAATTCCAACTTGGAAAGCAAAATATTCATTAAATTTGCCATTTTCATTTATTACGACAATACGTAAAATTAACATCACTCGGATAATTATCAATTTATATCATATGAATTTATATCATATTTATATCATAAATGAATTATTTGAAAATAAAATCACAAAATCCGGCAATTTGACTGATTCTTCTTCCATGAGTACGATTGTAAATTGTAACTAAGAGATTAAGAATTAAGAAATTTGTTGAAAATTACATTGCGGAAAGAGAAAGTCTGAAAACATTATAATGAAAAAGTTATTTTAAATATATTAAAGAAAAATAACACAAGCATCCACATAATCACTATAAAGTTAGGTACAAAGCATTCGTACGATTTCGGGAAGTGGAATTTTATAATTTAAAAAATTATCACATTCTGCCCACTTAGTCCTACTATAAGAGTACTTTATTGGCTAACATGCCAAATTTGCGAAGAATGACTCAAAATGGTTAACTCAGAGGTAATCTGTACGGTTCTGCTAAACACTAAACATGCTGGCTTGGTTTTATATTTGAAGTACATAATCAATGTAGTTACAAACAAAATAATAAATGACTGTTGAACATTCAACAAGGAACTATTCGCCAAATCGCACTTAAGTCCATAACATAAAATATTAATCAAAAATATAAAACCAGGATAATTAAAACTAAACATAATAAGAGAAGTCATAATATAAATTTATAGAAAATAGTCCAGTCTACAAATGAAATGGTGAGCAACTTGTATGCTTCCACATTGTTTCAGAAATTTAATGGAGTACAGAAAAACGGTTTAAGACCTAAATGAACAGGTTTATAATAGTTAACAAATAATAAGTGTTACACACCACAACGATTCGCTATGTTGAATTTTCTACACTGCAAGTCGGTACGGACCTTGTACCTTCAGATACTGAAACCCAAGGTAAACCAATATTAGCAAGTATTATTATGGCCACAAGTTAATGTTGAATGACATAAAACCCCTTACTTGAATGACCAAGGAAGGACCTCCGATGATTACTTCTGTCGGTATTTGAGATAATGGACAGTTTTCAATACTCATTATTTGCAAATTCGTACAAAGTGCCAACTCAAACGGTAATGAGTGTAGTGGATTGTCGTTTACATATAAACTCTCCAGATTTTCCAAAGTTCCAATTTCCTCCGGCAGACTTGTTAAATTGTTCTCTCCGACGCTTAAATGAGTCAAGCTCATTAGATGACTGTAGAAATGGCAAAATATTGGAATAAAACAATCATCAAAACTGTTATCAATAACTATTCTGTATGTTTTATACCCAATGGCTCTTGGGAGGGAAGTAATTTGATTTGATTGTAGAATCAGTTTTTGCAAGTCCTTCAAGACAAGAAAAAACTAGTTACGAAATGATAACTCCACAAAATTGCACAAGTCCATAAATTATAGAACGAATTATACTGTAAAATTGCTATAACATTACCTTTAAGAACCCTATTTCATTTGGTAATGAATCCAATTTGTTCTCTTCTAAGTCTAACACACGTAACTTCCTTACATTTCCAATGCTAGATGGCAATTTCTGGATGATAAAAATATAAGATATAAAATAATTTAATTAAACTGCCTTTAAGCATAATATGGTTATAAAAATCTCGTACTTTCAAGTTATTGTTTGACATAATTAGAACCTCAAGAGACTGGAGACACTGAATATCATCAGGGATCTTTGTTAATTGATTGGTAGCAAGATTTAACTCCACCATGTTCGTCCATGTTCCGATGTCTACAAAAATATTTTAATTAATCCTCAATGATTTTGATGTAAAGAAACAGGAGTTTCAAAAACCCACCGAGGGGCAGAGATGTCAACGAATTTTCCTTCATATTGAGCTTTGTTAAGTTTTTGGCTCTGGAGAAAATTCCATAAGGAATTTTATCAATTTGATTGTGCTCCATGTTTATCGAATAAACGTTAGTAAACTGGGCAGGGCCACCTAAGCAAGAAGAATGAGAATGTTAATGTAGGCAGGATAGCAGGGATTGGTTTGGTAATAAAAAAACTAAGTTCATTGTTTATGCCCTTACCAGTGGGATAGGCCGAGAACGAATTCCTTGATAGAGTGATATTTGTCAGTTTGGTCAAGCTCGATAAAAGTCCTTCCGGCAACTGAGATATAGAATTTCCTTCCACATTGAATTCGTCCATGTTTATGCAATTGCTCAACGCTTTTGGAACAGTAGATAATCGATTATATCTGTACAAAAATGGATGGGTATATGAACAAATGTGAGTAAAGTGGAATTCGCATTTTTTGCACACCTTAGACCAATTCTGGTAAGTGCCTTCAGATTTCCCAAAGAGTCTGGAATATCCATTAGTTCGTTGTGTTGGAGATCAAGTGTAGAGAGCTGGATGCATTTTCCTATTTCTTCTGGGAGACCTTCCAGATGATTATGAGACACGTCCAACATTACAAGGTTAACCAAACTTCCAATTCCAGCTGGGAGAGCCTTAATCTTGTTCTCCCTGAGACTTAGCATCTGTAAATTCTAAAAATGGAACAAGAAATTAAATGATGCCATGACAATTATAGGTTTTCCATCGTACTATTAAGTTTCTGAGGTCGTCGCCAACAACACGGATTCGGTTAAAGCGTAAAAATAACGTGGTCAGAGATGTCATTTTGTATACAACTTCAGGAATCTGAGTTAAATAAAAAAAAAACCTATAAATAATTGAATTATCAGGAATCATTTGGATTTATACCAACCTCGCTGAGCTTGTTATGCCTTAAATCTAGAACTTTAACAGTTCTCAAGTTTGCCAAGGTATCAGGAAGACTTGTAAGAGAGTTTTCGTTGAGGGCTATTATGGAATAGTGATACATCATATTAGACAATATTATCATCACTATTGAGAGAGAGATTTAATAGCTGGAACGGCGTTCATTGATTGCGGTTATTATTGCCTAACCTAAAGTTTGTAGGTTGACTAACGATCCCATTTCTGCTGGTAACGTAGCTAACTTGTTTCCATACAAGTAAAACTCCACAAGATGTGTCAATTCTCGGACTGATGAAGGAATTTGAGTAATCTACAAATAAAAATGTACGAGAAATTAGACATTACATCATCTGCACACGAATTGAAATATGATGTTAACAATTCAAACACTTACACTAGATTTGCTTAAATCCAGTCGATGAAGTTGCTCATCTTTACATTTGGTAAATTCTTTGGCCACATCCAAATCTGCCTGAATTGGTTTATTCTTTTTTGTTGTTGGTTTGGGCTTATTTGATTCAGGGTGCTTGACAGTGACCATTTTGGGTCGCGCAGTCTCAGCCACGGCCAAAGACCCGGAAGACAATTTCTTTTCCTATGAGTGTTGACATTACTCATTAAATTTCTATTTCATGATATTCGCCTTTTGCTTTTCCAGAAATAAATTGATACCTTCGCAGTCTCTTTAGCCGTGGGGACACTCGCTGCTGCCTGCTCTCGTTCTGAAGACGATTCTGGCAGGTCAAGACTAGATTCTGCATCTGGTGAACCTGGACTAGGACTAGCAGCACTGGAAAAAGAACAGTACAAACTGATCAGTAAAGGATGACTGCAAACTAAACCCCATCAGTCCAGCATAAAAATTTTATTATTGCTTTGAATGAGCAATATATTAATCCCATTTCCAAATAACAACACCAACCCTCCGGCAATTTCGCCACGATAATCAGCCAACCTCTCTGCTGCAACACTGCTCTCTGTGTTTTTGTTCTTATGCTTCTTCATCTTGTCGTCGTCAGTTCACCGTTATGTTTCTTCACTTCGTCCTCATGAAATGAAACCAGTCTTACCAATCCTAACAAAAGAAAAACATAATTATTTACAACAGGCGACAGATCACAAGGTAAGGTGTCTGATAAGTACATTAACTAAGCATACAAATAAAATTCAAGCAGTAGTACTGCACTGCATCAGTACAATGACATGAATGACAAACCATAAACCATCCATTCCTGGGAATTGTTTACAATTGTGTAAATTAGAAATTAAAAAATGACACCTGTGCTGTGCTCACATAAATATATTAAAGTAATGGCAACATCCACCCTTCGTGAACTATCTTCAATCTATGATTCTTGGTTTTAACAAACTTTGGAGGAATTACACGGAGCCGATGGAGGTCAACTATTTTATGTTTTGACAGGAAAAAGACTTTGACTTACACACTGGTGGCCTATCCAGCAGCGACTTAGTTGGTGGATGGCTGAAGAACTCGCTGGAATATCTGTGGATTTTGACAGCAGATGGAACTCACAAAAGAAATTGTTATCATAGTGGTGGTTGGTTGGTGGTATTATTGTGTTAAAAACACAATGTGTTTCCATATCTTATGTCAGACAATACAATGTGTGTATTATAATAATACAGGTACTACATACTACGGATGAGATGACCTGCCTACTAGAGCTTGTGAGTATGAAATACTTTTAGCTTGAATGAATGCAACCCGGTATTCATATTACCCTTAGGAAGGTACTTTGGCATTATACCATGGAAAGGTTCCTTGGCTCTATTTTAGCATTTTTAGAAAGTTGGAATGCAGAGTGATTGGTTCCAAGTTACTACTCATAGTATATCAAATTCCAGCGCTTATGACTGATCGTATTAGTTTGTTTTGTACTGAAATTTGCAAATTCAGTAAATCATGAATAGCAAACTTATTATATTTTGCATTACACTATGTATCCTGTTCCTTCTTAGTGATGCTGATATCTGTTACAATAGACTTGGTAAGCAAGAAAATAGGACAAGGCTCTCAGGATTTATCCTTAACTTATTTATTTTATTGTATTTTGTTACTAAATCGGTTTTTAATTTTTATACTTTTGACATGAAAGGGGGTATTCTGTTTGCCATATTTGTTTTGGGGATTGCTCCGTGTCAGAGCCTAGACAGTAAGAATATTGGGAAGATGTTTGTAAAAGTCGGCACTGCCAGTTTCGACTGTGTCTTTGAGCCATATAAGTGTCTGAAAACGCAAACAAATTCCGAATGCCTCCGTTCTTTTTTGGCACAATGCTTTACTGCCATTATTGATATGGTTATTCAAGGGATTTACATCGAGGAAGAGGCGAAAGTAACGGGTACATAGGTTTTTTTAAGCATTATTTAGTGAATTATTTTGATTTTATTGAGAAGATTAACGTAAACGTATGCAATTTAATTTTAAAGCTAATAATTATTATCATTGCATTTCAGAGACACTCAACAAAATAAATGATTCGGTAAACAAATTGGTGAAGTCGAATGACAAACTGGTGAAGTCCGTCAAAAAAATAACACAATTTTTAGAGAGTAAGTACGAGGAAGAATTCCTAAATTTTAAAGCTGTCTGAATCAGAAAGGTAATTTTTCATAATGAAGTTGGTAAAAACTATTTAATCAAGTTTCCATTCCATGAAATAAGATTGCATGCAACTCTTTGTTAACAGGAGAAAGGGGAAGAAGCGACAGCTGATCCAGCCAGCTTATAATACATTTTTTAAATTTTAAATATATTTATTTATTATAATTACAATATTATACATTGCAAACTTAAATGAACATTACAATTCTCAATGGACGAATTCGGATACACGGAGATCGCCCAGCTGCCTCCCGACGTGTTGGGGGCAATCGAACAGGTGCGTTATTTGACTTTTGTGAATATGAATGATAATCGAGTGTGGAGTGGTATTTTCTTTGAGATTATTAAAAATGGGATATTTTTGACAGGTCCTGCCTAGCGATGATCCCTTGGATCAGTCCTCATTTGATGTGGTC